>CCAG010010417.1:0-32416 GCA_001077435.1 Glossina morsitans morsitans | reverse complement strand
TGTGTGTGTGTGTGTGTGTGTGTGTGTGTGTGTGTGCAAGTGTATGTGCGATTTATCAAAGCACGGGTGACCTTCGTAGAAAACAACAAAGTTTTCAAACCGAACGAAAACGGAGGCTCTCAACCACTTAAATTATTATAATATAATTTCTCAATTCAATCGCATATTGATTTATTAAGAGCGAAATATCTTCAATATGTGTGTGCCGGTGGGGATTTTTCCACGTTTACTATGCAAAACCTTTCATAATAAACTTTTCAAACGAAAATTTTTAGTTCCTCGCACGCTTTTCGACTTAATTAGCTTTCGCTTGGCCATGAAACTACATATATAGGTAAAGTATTTCATTAAACTAAAGCAAAGAGGAAAAAATGAGTTAATAAAGTAACGGTTTTTAAAAGCTATAACTGTAATGCGAAAACATTCAGCTAAATGCGGTTCACGTATAAAAAGTCGCCTTTACAATAACCCTACACCTAAACTTTATTCTGACCGTGTAGTTCAAACAACTTCCAACATTAAAGAATAGGAGCATAAATGTCATCGATATATTTAAAGGCGTTCCGAAATTAATTGATGGTAAATGATTATATTACAAAATATCGTAAGCAGGTACAAGATCAGATCAGACACAATTTAAAATATTTTTATTTTCACCCGACGCTTGTACAGTAGCGCTAGTCTCAAGGTCTCATTTTCTTATCTATACGTACGACTTATTCAATAAACACAAAATTGATGAAATCTCGAACAGATAGTAAAGTTGTGCCTTACATCTTCACGGCATTCTCAAGCCAGCCCCATGTAATCTTCGCAACTTTTTCCTTTACTATTCTTGCTTGAATTGGTCTAAAGCAATAAATAAGAATGGATTTTTCCACCCGATCTATTTTGAAATTTCGTAATTTAATACAAAACTATTTCGAGCGCTATTGGCGATTGAAGCCAACTATTATATCGGCTACAACGCTTCGACTGTCTTCGTCATAAAATATGAAAGCGACGAAGTAAATATATGTGTGCTTTCGTTATACAAAGACCTAACCTTTGTGAGAGGTTTTTATATGGACGCGTTCAGAAACTGGACATTTTTCTTTTCCTCATCCACGGATTAATTGAATGTAGGACGTTATGTGAGCAGCGATCCCAAGCGTCAATAGCGTTTGTCCTTGGGCGAAAGCCTATCAGCGTGCACTCGACTTTATCAAAATATCTCGGAAATTGTCACCTCTAAGTTGAATACAAATAAGTTTGGACATGCATGATTTAATTTATTGATTCAGAAAATGTCTCTAAATGGCAGGAGAATAAAACGTCGTCTCCTCTGGGTGTTTCATACATCCACACCGAACAGACCAGAATATACCCTTATCACAAGTTGTGCCGTAGGATGAAAGGAATTGTTCTCTCCCCTGACCAAGCCATTGACATCGAACAGCCCTTAAAATGTTTTCCATTCGCAGCCTAAAAAACGTTAAAAAGGGTATAATAGTATTCTCAACCTATTATATAATGAATGCAAGCGTGAAAATCGTCTTGCATTACTTTAAAACACCGTATGCCAGACAGCGGTCAGGAGTTACCTGGTGCTATAACACAATATAAAATATACAATAGTGTAGAGTATAAAAATTAATCGATCTACATTTGTTATGGGCATTGTTTTCCAATTTCACAACAACTAACTTCTACCTTCTAATTAAAATGAAAACAAAACAGAAGAGAAAATAAATTATTTTAAGTGGCACGGAAGAGGTGGTAAATATTAAATAATAACATTAATGTACATTGCGTGGTGTTAATTTTAATAACCTAACAGAAAAGTGCGAGTAATAGAGTGATGAGGCAAAAAAAAAAAGCATTTAAATAAGGAGCGGAATGCGTTGCTTAATGAAACCTTATATTTTCGCTTGTGCGGAGACTACTCTTGACAACCTTAAGGGGTCAACGGATTGGGGAAGAGATTCACAGTGGGCGAGGTTTGGATTTATTAATTGGTTTGGAAAATATTTGTGTGTGGCTTTATTTATTTTATATCAATACATCCAGGATTACTTCTGTGAACAATTACAACCACTAGGTGGCAAGTTTTCCGAACTACTCTACTTAATCGAGGCGATATGGACGGATTGCCGGTCAAAAGTAATCTCCAACAGTTAGTCACGTCCAGAGTTAGTATTTGTACTCCCAGTATTCCCAAAGGTAGATCGTGGAAAGGGTTTGCGTCCATCATTCCGTTCATTGGGCGACTAAAGTTTGCTTCGTTAATAGTTATCCCACTAGCAGTAGCTACGACCGAAGATCGAGATATATTATATGCGTATATCAACTAACGAGATCGCTTGTTAAATAACCAATGTTTATGCAGGCTTTTCCTTAGGCATCCTATCCTTTTCTATGCGCACACCGCAAATGGTTATGTTTTCGTATCATTAAAATTGCCATTTTTATTAAGCTTCGATTACTTTTGGTGAATAATTAATAACAAATTCAATTTTTCATATTATGCTAATTAAAATATGTGAAATTTTTCTTTGTATAATATTTGCAGTCGACTCACAGGCAGCTGCGAATAATTGCATTAATTTGACGTTAAAGCGATAACGAATAATAAATAATGAACGGCAAAGAGATAAGAACTCTGCCAACATTTACAACCGATGATATAATAACAGCAGCAGCAGCAGCAGCAGCAGCAGCAACAGTAGCAGCAGTAGCAGCAGCAGCAGCAGCAGCAGCAGCAGCAGCAGCAGTAGCAATAAAAATAGTAACGATAACTAGACAAACCAGCAGAATATATTCACAAAGAGTAATAAGAAAATCAAAGCAATTAACACAACAACAACAGCAAAGACTGCTAAGCCAACGGCAGTTGGGCAATAGAACAGCAACAGTTGTGAAAACAATTAAAATTCTTTTTAACAAGATAACGTCGGATATCCGGAGACAAATCTTGTCATCTGTGCGTTAACTGGTAATTGATACGCAACTAAGCTAGAAAAAGAAAAATATAGGTCTATGGAAATCCAATTAAAACAGCAATCAAAGCCATTGCCATTAAAGTCACCACCACTACCACTACCGCTACAATTGCCACAACCGCAAAAATCATCATCATTACAGCTAGGGGAGTCAGCGACGGCATACTGCATTTGTTGTTGTGATAATGAGGAACTTAGTCGTTTATCTTTTAATTTTCGGACTCTATGCCATGCAGACAGTAGTGGGACACATGAATAGTGATCCAGCGCCAGGACGTTCACCGGGACCACCTATGATTGTTGCAACAAAAGCCGAATTAACAAATACAGCAGAAGATACTCAATTAGCAGCCCCTCATTACGATGATATCAAGATAAATATAACCGCAGCAATAAAAACTACCAAACAACCAACTCATTACCATCATCAACAGAAGCAATATAGCAATATCAACGACTATAGCGCCAATTTGCCAAATGCATCGTCGTTCGGTAAAGATTTGCCATCGGTAGAGGGAACTGTGCATCAGGCAGATGATGACGCTATTAACTTTCGATTAGGAAAATCTGAAAATAATTATACGCCAGTCAACGATAATGTTGACATTGCCAATGTCGAGGTCATTGACGATGACAACAATGATAGTGACGAGAACGAGAACGAGAACGAGAACGAGGACGCGACAGTATCATTCGTCGAGGATGTCGAAATGACAGCAAATATAGATTATAATGCTACACAAGATAAGTTAAATCATTACGCCGCAGAAGCCGAACAAAAAGAGGAAAATGTATTTTCAACATCAACCTCGACATCAAGAACAGTACATTCACCATCGATGCAATCGTCGGCGGGGCAATCTGCCTGTGCTTCACAGCTAAGCGATTTTCTCAACGACGGAGCCGTAATCGATGCTCTCGATATAACAGATCAAGCAAATAGCACCAGTATACCGCAAGGATTACAAATTCAATTAGAGCTGTTACACGATACCTTCGATACAACCACCACAAATTTTGGCATTAATTGCGGTTTAATGTACAAAGGTTTGTAAACACATACACCTTACATCCTTTATCAGCCTTAATATTTGCTGAATCCGAAGATGATTAATTACACACCACGCAATATCTCTTTTAATGCCATCCCCGCGACCGAAACTACTGTTCTGCTTAAATATAACATAAGATAAAAGCATGCATACGTCAAATCGCATTTTCATTCATGGCCACTCACTAATTGAACCAGTGTATTGTGGTTGTTTTTATATCCATCACTCATGAATATACCCCACCATGACAGGATGAGGGATATAGTCATTTTATCAAAACATGTGCAACGCCCAGAAGACAGTTTCAGAGACCCCACAAAGTATATATATTCTTGATCTGCATGAGATTCTAAATCGATTTAAGCATATCCCTCTGTCCATCTGTCCGTCTGTCCGTCTGTCCGTCTGTGTAATGACCGCAAAAATGAAGCTGCCGATTTCAAATTCGGCAGAAATATCGAAAGTTCTAGCGCGCAGGTCGATATTGAAAATGAGCCGAATCGGTCAAACGACACGCCCACAGCACCACGTAAATTAAGTACACCTCTGTTTTCAAAAGTAATAAAAATTTGGCTTTTTGCTCATTACTCATAAACTATAGCAGATAAATGTATAAAAATTGGAACGCACATTTTACGGGCGATGTTGTAGCACCTGTATAATAATCGCCCATGCCTACCCAATATTACAGTGTATCAAAATTTAATTTTTTTCCAACACCTTTATAACGCGTAGAAACAAACTTTGAAACCCCGATTAAGTATATAAATTTTTGTCCTCTTTCAAATTGGGAATGCATCTAAACAGTTCGTCTGCCTATCTGTCCGTCTGCCCAACCGTCTAGCATCTCTAGTAAACATTCTCCCGCTCGCGAAAATGAAGATATCGCCTACGAATTTGCGAAAGAATTTGGAAGGACATGCCTACAACGCCAACGCGCCTATACGACAAAAACTTTTATTTTAAAAATAAAAAAAATCACCCCCGCCTATTCCATACTATAGAGCATGAACATTCAGCTCTTTTACTTTTTTTGTCTTTTTCACGATAGCGGTGATGGGTATGAAAGATTCGGTGCCGACCGAATATAATTTTCTTGCTTGTTCTTTCGCTTTTCTTTTTCATTTTTATTAGTAAAACGGACAGTAGTGGGGAATATATGGGTCGCCATTACACCGACAGCAGTGGGTGTTTTCCTTCATAGCACAAAAAGAAGCAATTGAAACTAAATTCGCTCGCCTTTCCGTTAAGTAAATTCTTACAAAGTGCAAATTCTATTTAATATCAAGTTAATTGAGATAATTTACCGTTCAAAAGAGTCCTTCAGCAATTACGAGCTAAGTCCTAATTAGTATAAGCGCAGAATATTCATTTTTCTGGCCAAAGGTAAATAGGAAACAAGCAAACATATTGTCACGTAACACTGGCTTTTGTGATTTCACGTTTCCTTTTTTTAATCCTTTTGAGCTTAAGTTTGTACCGCTGAATTGTGATGTTTAGGGTAGAATACGTTTTATTTACAGTTGTTAAGAGATCTACATACCAACTATTTACAGGAACTTGCATCTGCAACGATTCTTCCGGTCTTATCGGTTTGAATTACCACAATTCAACTCTCTCGACTCGATTAACTTTGCCTTCCTCTCCTTGGAATTGGGATTCCTAGAAAGTCGACTGGCAAGCAAACCCAAAATATCAAATGTAAGGTTTGCTTAACAGTACTACACTTTAGCAAGGTAGACAACTAGATCCTCTATACTACTTCGTTTTATACAATTTTTTCATTACCTTCGAAATAATATATCAAAAGTTAGAGTTTTTTGCCAAAAAGCAGTTACTTTTCGCACAATTAATATTAAGGTCAGAATACTATTATGGATCATTTTTCACCCTGAAATTTGAATATCAAGTATTATTTTTCATAGGAACAGTTAGTTATATGGGGACGAGGGTTAATATGTTGAAATACTATTACTTAGCGATTTTCGCCAGGAACATTCTATGAAGGGCGATCCGATCCACTTGCAATAGGGTTCGTCTCTGGGCCAAAACTTGTTACTGTAGCAAATTTTTCAAAATTTTCGAAAAATTCCCAATACGTAGGCTGATGAACGCAAAAGTACATGGAAAGACATAAGATGGACTTTAAATCCTTCTGGATATTATGTTCATTCGCACAAGCTTAATCTAGTCTGGACCACAAGAGGTGTAGTGTCTAAAAATGTGTAAGGCAAAGAAATACCGCTTGCACACTTCGCGCAGCTTATATGCGTATATTTTTGCTCAGCGGAAATAGCGGCAATAGCACAACCGAAAACCCAATTACATCTACACGAGATCCTGCTGGCGTCGAATTTTTTCTTATCACCCTTGGTCCGTTAAATTCGAAAACTAGCAAAATCGGTTCATTTTCTTCATATTCTATTTGCGTGTCCATGGCTATGTTTAGGTGTGAAATCTCTTATAAGGGCTAAGCAAGATTTGCCCTTTTAGCTGTCCATATATATAATAAAATTTTCGAGTCCCTAACTGAAAAATTGAAATTTACAATAAATGATATGTAAATTTGTAGATGCATTCAACTTTTATAATGCAATAGAAGAGGAGTTCCCGTCTGGCTGCTGACACGCTCATAAATAACAAAGCATTGTTTCCAAATTCCAAACTCTTCAGCACGGACATCGTTTTTCCTAATTATGATATTCACATTGTTTTGATTAAATCGCGCCTACAGTTGATAGACATCTGATTGTGGTAGCTGAAGGGATCCGTACCAAGTTCTCCTTCGCCACTTCTATTTTTGAGCTTATCCAACTACCGAAAACCACACACCAGCTCAATAGTGTTGTGCAAATTATTAGATGCTATTCGTTATATTCAGAATTTAGGATTCTTTTCGTTGCGGATACCTATGCGACTTTTCCAATCTTAGCTATCTTTGTCCATTTGCAATTTTGTGAAGGCGATCGTCATCAACTCAAAATCTGATGCTCATCAAGAATAGTTACGAGTGTATTGTAACTTACACATGCACAGAACATAGCTTCAACATTTGCGAGGAGTAAGTTAATAAGCCTTTCAATTGATAGCTGCGATACGATAACTGTAATGTAAGATTGTTGCTTACAATTTACTAAGTGTTGCAATCACAAATATTACATAAATATTATTGTAATAAAACGTAAGTTGTTTATCGATAAAATATTGATATTTTTCTTTCTAACATCAACGTTGAAATCTTGCACACAAATTTATGCACATTTTGCATATTTAGTAGTCAAAGTGTTTGTAAAATGTAAATAAACAGAAGAGAAAAATTTCAAAATGTACATATTTTGATGGAAATGACACTTTATCGGGCCGTGGTGGCAGTAGTACTGTGGCAGCAGTAGCACTGTTGAAGCGAACGTAAATACAAAAATAAACCGCACAACACAACACTCAAACACTCAAAACGAAAACAAACAAAACCAATTGCCAATCATCAGCTGTCAGTTTAAACATAAACACACACACTTGCACGAGAAGTTGAGAAAAGAGCTTATAAAAGCCCTCAAGTGAAAATAAGGGTAAAAAAGGTCAATTACAAAACGTTTTAACGTATGAGAGTGTGTTAGTTGCATATATAGAATTTATTGCTTATCATGTATAATTTACACGTATGTTGAATGCATGCGATACACTTACACGGCGCGTACATCTGTCAGTGTATACGGAAATAAAAGAAGAAACAAATAGTGAAAAGTATTTGACGAAATTGCTTTAAAATATTCAAAATTCAATCTAGTAAAATATTTTTAATAATAATACACGTACGCACACATTGACTCTGCGTAGATTTAGATGGGGAAACTCTTAGTTACAAGTTCCACAACGTCGTTTACTTATACTTTATCATAACAAAAACAAAAATATTTTTCTCAATTACCGCTACAAAAAAATGAGAAATATAGTTAGGCAAGATTGACCATTGAACACCCTATATCATTTCATCTAATGCAATTTTTCCATTATTCCCACAGTAAAATGCCAACAATTTTACCTTATTCGCATGTATAAGCGTACTTGTCATCAGAACCCTCATATGGGATCGGATCCAAAATGTGAACTGACCACGTCCAAGTTTAGCAAAATTAATTTTCTTTCCAATGATCTTGGTGTTCTTCACATAGTCTTCTCATAAAGATCTACAACTTCTACGACTTCCTTGCCGTATAAAAAAATTCCTTTTCACGAGAATCCTTATATACATTGAGATCTGACAAATTGACTTAGGTAGTCCCAATTTGCTACGAATCTGTCAATTCTGTCAAATCCAAATTGTTATTATAGACCAATTTTCCACACAAAAAATTCAAAGATTAGACCATTTGTCGTGTAGAGATTTAGTTTAGATAAAAAGAGGCCAACGTGGTCCAAGTTTACCACAGTTTCTACAATTTCTATGTCAAATTACTTTTTGCCATAGAGAGGAATATTTTTTGCAAGAAAACGTATATGTGACGGAATAGAAAAAAGACGTATATGGGCCAAGTCTGGTACAGTTGATTTTTATGTCAAACTACTAGTATGAACCAGTTCTCACTGCGAAGTATTACAAACTAGACTGTTTTCTCTTATGGAAGTTTTCTTTTTATAGGAACGGCTATGTAGCAGAGGGTCCAAAACACCATTCCAGCCGATCCAAATTTCCCACGTCAATTTTGAATGCCGAAATACTGTTAGTTAATGATTTTTGTCAAAAAATTTTGAAAATTTGTAATTTTTTTCTTGAAATAAGACTTTATACGGGAGTGGTAGCAAAAGTAATCGGGTTTTACCCATTTTCAAGAGAGTGCATTTTCGAGCCTAAGTGAAGTTAGGTCTTTCGGACAGGTTTTGGCGTCGTTTAAAACATATCAAAAAACTGCACTTGAATAAGTTCATGAAGGTTTTTTATAATTAATTTCGTTTCTTATCCCCAGGAGGAGGGCACATTTGGGGCAACTTTGGCGTTGATAAACTCTGGACATAGTGATGAAATGCGACTTTTCAAAATTTATCAAAAATCTGGAATTACGTAATGTCTCTGACAATTGTCTGATTTCGGCATTGCACTCTTTCAATATTCGTATTGTAAGTGTGCATGAGACCTGGTGGCGATAACTTAGCTTTTTGGTTTTGTGTTCGTTATTAAAGGCTGAGTTTGTTTTATATCTGTTTTATTTCTAAAATTATTTAATTTTTTAACTTTGCTTTCATTTAGTTCGCGATAAAACGTAACCTAGTGAGACATTTTTGGCAAAGACACAAACCTTCAAAATGTAGACTACCTTGGCGGACTATCTTTACTTCGGTGCCTATTCTACTATGGCGCGAAGAGTCACCTCTTGTTGCTTTACTTAGTACCTTTAAAGAAAAAGAAAAAGAAAAAGAAAAAGAAGAAGAAAAAGAAAAAGAAAAAGAAGGGTAGAACTAACTTTATTGAGACTATGATAATTTGTAACTAAACGATTGAAGAAAAACATTTCCCGATTATACGCTAGACCAGTTATGTTTGATTGTACAACCAGACGAACTTGAGGTGGACCCACCTTTTGTCATAGTGTCATAGCCATTCAAATTCATTTTTTAAAACGATTTAAGCATATCTGGTCGTCTATACGTCTGCCTATTTAATGTCTGTCCATGTTTTTGTGTATTAACCCGGTATGTCGTAATTTTCGGGATATCCTGATAGAATTTCGTACAATGATATGTTCTGCCCAAAAAGAGACACCTTTTTAAAAGTAAATTGGATTGGAACATCTTTATCACCGCCCCCTATATAAAGACGGAATTTAAACTAGACATTGTGTAAACAAAACTATTGAAATATAGTATTATGGCATATTAAACAATTGTAGAAAACTTCAATGGGACAAATTTTTGAACCTCCTCATACCTATAAACATTCTTATGAAAAATTAGTCGTTGTATGGCAAAATTTTTCAATTTTTAGTCTTCTGTAACGAAAGTTGACTCGAAAACTATTGTGTTAAATTTTTGTGTATAATTAATTGGTCAATTTTTCGAAGCCCTCTCGATATGAAAGTCGAAAAAAATTATCATACTCGAGACTCGAACCATGCCAGTTCATGTTTTCTCTGCCCTCTTATACAAGCCTATAAAAATATTGCAAATATTCTAAAAGCAGAATTAGCAGAGAGAAAAAAATGTACCTTAACAAGTTAAACAGGATGTTAACATTATTCCATCGAGAAGAGTTTCAATCACAAAAGCTACACGAATTATGACAAAAGAAAATTCAAGACAATAACAATAAATGAAATTTATATGAAAGACAAATTCAAGGATCTGGTGCAAGCCATAACACACACGTAACACAAATCTGATTTTTACTGCCGTGCTGATGCAGGCTGAGTTTCATGTGCACATGTTTGCATGCACATATGCGCACATACACATTCACATATGTAATTATGGTTTACTTCGTACGAGTGTCACTTACATTCCAGAACAGACAACGACAACCTCTCCGGCCTAATGAAAACATCTAAAGCCGAATTTTCATTTAATGCGTCCTTATATTTATCATACACATATCAATGTGAAAATTGTTCATTTACAAGTTACGGTGTATGCATATCAGTGTGTCGAATAATCATCCTACCTCTTACAAACCGAAAGCTGCTTATGCGACTAAAGTTTCATAAAATTCATTATAGTCCATTAAGCAATTTTAATGCTGAAGAAAACTTCAAAAATGAAATTAAACTTTTTTCACGACTGCTTCGACTATAAAATATCAGAATTAGCAAAGTAAAATAAAGGGAGGAAGTTATAAGGTTGCGTGGAATGCAATCATACAGAGTGAGGTACGGTGAAGTTTGGGATTCTATCAATTTCTATTGTTGAGCTTAAGATTTATACTCTAGCCCTCTACGGATGCATGTAATCCTTTAAGGTTAAGATAGACCCACCGTTGTTTTTACTCCCTTTAGCCTCTTGGTGACAATAGGGTCTAATTTTTAGAACGGTTAAGATATCTTTTTAATTATATATGTCTTGCGCGTGATTAAGCTATGGATATGGACATAACTACAACTTAAAGATTTTATTTTTTCAGTTTAAAAAAACGGCATAGAACATCTTTGCTACTCTAAAAACGTTTAAAATATTATGAAACTCATTATGCATAGGCCAACCCACGGCAACTCATATAACACAATTTAATTAAAAAACTCATTTTTGCTGGAAAAATACGTCACTTTGTAATACCCACACGCGCTCATCACACAAATATTATCTAAAAAAAAGAAAAATCCTTTTTACAGTCTTCATGTAAATTATATTTATTGTAGTGCGTTTAACGACAACTATGCCGACATTAACAAAAACAACAAAAACAACAGATTCAGCAACGACAACAAGTACACCACTATCTACCTCTTCAACGTTGTCATTTTCAACGCTATCAACATTATCTTTATTCTCGCCCTTGTCGCCGTCATCATCGTCGTCGTCATCATCATCATCATCATCATCATCATCGTTTGCAAATAAAACGCAATCAGCAACACCCGATGCGCAGCAAATTGTAGCACATTACACAGGAGATTTTCATATTGAAACCGTTTCGCTGCTAACCTCCAAGGAACGCGGCAGCTTTGTTAGTGATTCTTTGGATAACAAGTTGCCAATTTCATGGTTTGCCAGTGCAACTGAACGCAGCGGGAATTGGCAGACGAAGAATACCTACCAGCAACAAATAAACCAACAATTGTTTAATAATGAATATGCAGGTGCCTCCACCTTTATATCGAACGAATCTTCTGGAGAATGGGATGATATTGATAATCAAACATCTATCGATTATAATACTGACGATAATCATCAGCTTCGTTATATTAGAAAAGACAATTTAACGTTGAGAAGAAAACGACACGACGCTTACGACGCGTACAGTGCAACTAACAACAAGTGGCATTCTCTTCAACATAAAAGACAAGTTGAAGGTGCAACAGCATTGCACGAACGACATACGCTAAGTGGAGGAGAAGGAGAAAACGCAAAAATATGTCCAGATAATAAATGGCGTGGCAGCACAAAAAGTATTATAAATGCACACGGCAATCCAGCAACGGAATCCTTGAGTTTGTGGCTGGTAAATGAACTCTGCGAGCAGGAGGACATCATCGAGTTCAGGTATGCATTATGTAGAGAGCGTGGCCATAATGCGAAGTATGTTTAACTGCATTTTTATGCTTATAACACTTAGCATATAAAGCACAAAACGATTCTCTACACAAATATATTCTGTTAAAAGCATTATTAACGTGAATACCTTAGACGGATAAACGGTTTCGTTTCCTCTCTATTTTTGCAGCGCATGATATTATTTAAAAAACTATATATGTAAAGTTTTACTCGCCTCATGTCAAATTTTTATGGTCCACGATCCTAGACATTGCAAAAGCAAATCGCGAACTTAATAAGTCAGACGGGATCATTCTCATCACTTAAGAGGACTCATTTATTTATTTTTCCATTTATTTTTCTTTATTTTCTTTTTTTAATTGCACAACAGCAGCCTGTCACAACTTAGACTTTAAGCATCAAAATTGATAAAATTTTAGTAATCTTGCAGTAATATAGTGATAATGATCAACAGTAGCGAGCAATAGTAACGATTAGTAGTGACGATTCGCGACGACAATGACCAGCAGTTGCAATGATCAGCAATGTGATGATGATCACATTTATTATTAGAGGTTTTGTAAACCGTTAAATAGAATTGGATTTCAACTTTGATTTATCGAACTCTCGGAACGTCTTGATGAGGAGTATTTGAAATCTTACAGTGTACTTAGACTGATGTCTTCGAAGGATTGCTGCAAAGCTTTAGGCTCAGGTTGGCTTGAAAATGCTTTTGCACATCGGAAGTATGTGTTCCAATGCAAGTCTAGGTAGTTGATTTAACGCCGAGTACAGTTTCCATACATAACACAGCTTCAACGTTTTACACATTAAGTGTTTATACCCATCACCGAAAGACGGGGGATATATTCATTTTGTCGAAATGCTTGCGACACCCAGAAGGAAGCGTCAGAGAACCAATAAATTATATATATTCTCTGATCAATATCAAATTTTAAAACGATTTAAGCATGTCCGTCCGCATGTTCGTTTGCCTGTCTGGGCAATGTTCGGCTTGAAATTGATCCAAATCGTTCAAAAGACACGATCACGTTACAATACAACCCAAGACTACCTCTGTTTTTAAAAATGAAAAAAAATGTTCGAGTGCAAATATATTAGTAACAATAATTAGCTTATTCCGCAATTCCGCTTTAGAATTGAAACAATAAATTAATGCTCAAGGCTTTTAATGAAGTTTTTATCTCAACCGTGTATCGTCTCATTATATTTTCTTTCTAATTACTTTCTATTTTTATAGAAAACGCTTTCATCATACAATTGAAAGTTTCTTTTCTTCTTCATAAATCAAAAGAAACATAAAAAAATTGTAGAGAAACATTTACGAAGAAAAGCACTTTCACTCTGCATTCACTCTGCATTACTTAAACGAATTAGCTTTAGTTATACTGGCGATAGAGAGCATATTAAGATTGTTCGGATATGTGTAACATCCAGAAGAAGAGGTCGAAAGATGTCGAGACTTTTTATCATACCGATCGATTCTTAATCGTTCTCATGAATCGATCAAAGCTTGTCTGTCCGTCAGTCCGTCTAATGTCTGTCCATGTATTTTTGAAAAGTCGTTACATGAAAAAGTACTACAATCTGCAGAATTTTGCGACAGATCTCGCTCAGTAATTGGCCTTCTAAGCTGTTGCGCAAAATTTGGATTGGATGGGTTAATTTTTTCAATCCCCAAGCCCCAATTTGCGATAATTAGACGCAAACGTTAAGCTTACCGATATATATATATATATAAAGATTCTCATGGAGAATAAATTTTTATATAGCGAAGATGTTCAATTTTAGATGAAAATTTATAATGAAAATTAGCTCATAAAGGTAAGTCGATTAATTTGAATCGCTGTATCGAATTTGGGCCACGTAGGTCTATTTTTTGATCACTTGGTTCATAATAGCCGTAAGGAATTTAGATCACATAGATCTATTATGTAGATCCTATCATATGTAGGGGATTTCATGGGAAGCAAACGTATGACGGAAACAATTGAAAAATTATAAAATCTTTGGCAAGTAAATTAAGTTTGCTAAGTTTGATTCATGTCATTTGACGCTTTCGGCATCCTCCAAGATAGGAGCTTTAATGGATAGTACGTTCTTATAAGACATTAAAATAATGCATCATTTTTGTTTTATTATCGCAAAAATTAATAACTGACTGTTTTACGCAAAATGGTGTATGGTGTCTAATGGTCGGCTTTGTCCGCCTACAATCTTCTTGCTTGTTTTTCATACATCTACAAGCAAGGAGATAATACATCTTACGTAAGAAAAGGGACTGATTAAGCCTCTCGCATAAAGTGAAGCCTTTTTCTATACCATGTACTGAACATTAACGTAGTTCGTTGACACCTAACAGTTTAACCGTACAGGTACGTGTCCTCTTACATGCGGGGAAAAGACCTTTGGTGAACATTGGTTTTGATTTTATGAAATCTGCAATTGTTGTCGAGCAATATGATAGCTTTTGTGACGTTTATTGATTGAGTGGTCATTACTGGAAAATGAGTTTCGATGGTAAAACTGAAACGTTCCGTTTTCAATTTCAGAGTATTTTTTCGTTTGAAAATGAATAAAGACAACAAGGGGGAGAATGCCAACAACATCAGTCACGATAACAGGAAACACCACAGTGTACACTCGGAAGGCAGTAACCATAATGAAGCGACTCTTAATCGAACACCAACGCAAAACTATTCGGTGTTAATGTATAGGAAAACTTTTCAATTTAAATTGCGGAAAGGTAAGTACTAGATTAGAAGGAAAATAAAAACATTATTGGAAATGACTAGAATGCGACAAAAATGCTTCGAGAAGAATAAAAATGTAATTGAAAAAGTATTGGGTTTTTGTCTTTTCTTTTGTATCTCTCCCTTCTCTCTCTCTCTCTCTCTCTCTCTCTCTCTCTGTATATTATTATATATATATATATATCTGTATTATATATATATATATATATATATATATGTATTTGTATTTCTCTCTCCGCCTTTATATCTTTATTATACAACTTAATAAAACTTGTGGCCATTAGACTGCCAAATACTGCTAAAAGAGACATCGGTGGGTAATTTGGATTATACAACGCTACCTTTATACTGTGTGGATTGTACAGTACATTTTCCTCTGTTTGGAAACTTAGATCAAAGAAATTCGCTAAATGAGAGCCGAATTGAGGAAGAAAAAACCGAGCGAAATCAACCACCAGGTATTTTAGTCGAATTACAAAGGCTTAATGTGCCCTGCGGCAGTGGCGGTTATGTACGATTCTCTGAACGACGACCACTATGTGGTAAATTGGAAGAACTCAATGACAACGATCGTATATACCATTTCGATGTGAAACATCGTACCAGTGTTCAGTTCTATAGGAACCCAATGTTTAGTTTGTCGTTCAAATTAGTCGATTATTGTTATAATGTGACAACTAGCAATGAAACGGGAGAATTTTATATTCGTCCTAGTGTACGGGATGTTATGGAATGTTATTTTCGCATACATTTGCCCTACGGTAACAGAGTGCTTTTGAGAATGGTTACGAATAACGACAGCAGTATTATGCCTTCCTTTTCAACTACTAGAGAAGCCTTGAATGAAGCTGATATGTATACAATTTTTACCAGTTACGGCGCGAATATAGACACACAACTATTAAATTTGACTTTGAGCGGTCCCAGCAATTATAATGGCTTAAATTTACCCGCTCTCTTAAGATTGCCCAGCATGAATTACTCAAAAAGTCTAAAAGAAGAGGCGAACAAAGCTTTTATTAGTTTAGGTTTGGATGCTTTCGGCTTTCTGGCAGCCAGCAAAGCAAACATGCAAATGGCTTTAACGAACACTGCAAACTGTGCTGGTGTTATTATCAAAGTATTTGAAAATGATCATTCCAAGTGGTCACATTGCGTAAACAATACGAAGTACATGCGCGGTTTTATTTTGGAGTCGTCCAGCAATATTCTTAGTGTGCATCTGTTTCGCCCGCCTTCAAAGAGCCGAAATAGTGTAAAGTCTAACTCTCAAAATATATCACATCCGGCTATTTATCTATCATATCGGGCGCGTCCAATGCCTGATATTGTCTCAAGCTGTGCCTTTGGCTGGATAGCAATGCAACAATTTTGCATTGCGGCCATTGATACGATTATGACCTGGCATGAGGCCGAACAGCGCTGCGTTAAATTGGGCGGCCATTTAGTGTCTATACGAAACGAACAACAACAACAAACAATTAATGAGCTATTACTAAATAGTCCCGGTTACGAGGAGCAAAGTGCCTACTGGGTCGGTGGCTCTGACAAAAGCTATGAAGGAGATTTCCGTTGGAGTGACGGTTTAATGTTTCAATATACCAGTAAGTAGGGGAACGGAACCAAATTCGCGAGATAATTCATTGAAAATTCACGAGTGATTTTTCCGTAGACTGGTTTCCGGGTTGGTCGCAGCATGGTCACTACAACAAACAGCCAAACGATGATGGCTTAAGTAGCCAAGATTGTATAGAGTTAAGGCGTTATTTTCGTACGCCACCCGGTGTACAAACAAGCCGTGGGCCCCTTACAAGTAAATATATGTGGAACGATCGCGACTGCAACGCAAAAAATGCTTTAATATGTGAAAGGGCTATGGGCGATGGTAAGCTTACATTGAGGAATAGTAAAAAACGATCACCGAAATGCAGAAAATTCCAATTTTCTAATTTTATATAGAATCTTATCGTCGCAGTTGGCTAAATGATTGCAACAAAACGGTGTCTTTAAGTAAAGAACATCCACGCGCTTCCATATGGAGTCCTTCCTTTCCGCGCCAATATCCCGACAATGCCAATTGCTTCACCACCATCACTGCTCCCCAGGGCTATCGCATTGTCATAGAATTCGAAGAACTTGTTATTGAGAATGAGCCAGGGTAACGTTTACACAACTTGCGCTTTAAATTGTTGTAATCATTTAAAAAAATATTTATTATGCATTTCTATATATATCTGTATAGTTGTACTTACGATTATCTCGAGATAACAGAACCGAAGTTCTCTGATTCGCTTAGATATACAAAATCTTCTTCCAGACAGCGCAGCACAAATCCAAAGCTGCTGAACGTAATCGACCCGAAACACAGCAATGCAAATACTAAAAATAATATTAACTATGTATATAAATATAAAAATAATAATGTTAGCGATAATTTAAAAGTACTACGCAAGCGAAATTCTTATGATTCATCGACACCAGCACATAAACTCAATTCTGCTGCTTCCATTCCATCTTCGTCGTTAACATCCTCAGCAACTGTGTTTCATTCCGAATACGTGCCCCTAAATACCGATTACAACAACTACGATATGGCGCAAAATAATTACAAGAAGCTTTTACAAGTGTACTCAAGTCTTTATGGGCCGCAGAGCAATTTTATTGTGAAAACTCCAGATTATCCACACGGTAATCCTTACTATCATCGTGCGGCAACAGTCCATTCTGTTAATGGCGATAGCAACAAAAGCAAAAATTATGAAAATAATAATATTTTACCGAAACGTTTGTGCGGAGATTGGAGCACGAAACTGAAACTTTTACGCTACGTTTCGTTAAGTTCATATTTAGGCTTACATTTCGTTTCCGATTATTCGCATCACTTCGGCGGCTACAAGGCCAAAACCTATATGGAAAATAGTGAGTATTTCATAATTCGCTTACTCTTTATTAATTATACACATCTACACATACATGTATGCGTACATATCCTGCATAGTATACAATTTTTTTCCTTTTTAATTTTAACTTTTCTTCGCACATGCATTCGTCCATATCACATCTTATTATAGCTTTTAACGAGGCTTAGTTATGTTTTCCATTTGTTTTCCATAATCCTCAAATGCTCAATATGCTAGAGGTATGATAAGGTCTATTTATATAACATGTGTGTTATATATTCGTAAACATTGTTACACTTTTGGGTGACTAAATCCGTCGCTCATTGCAGTCTTCATGGTTACAGCAAATCTGGAAGGAAGCTTGTGACTCGACTGTGATACAACTCGATACATGTAAAGCGATCTATCTATCTACTTAGATGTATTAGTTAAAAGCCTAAAATAATGTTAAAATAATCCAAAAAGTTTGATATATTTTCACAAATCTAACAAGAGCAAATATTGATTTGAAATCGTTCACAAGATTAAATCAAGATCAGATAGTATATATATTTCATTAAATTATAAATAATAAATAAATTGGGCTATCCATTGGCTAACCAAAGAGGACTCTTCGTTGCCAAAAAATCTAAAGAATGGGGTGATTAGTTCAAAATTTCTTATATAGCGAATGTATCCTCTCGCAACTTTAAATCCTGTCACTATTTTGATTCCCACTAGTCATTATTTTTCATCTAATAGATGTACTGTGCACAGTACAGTTATCTAAAGTAAAGCAAAAAGGACTAAAATTTTGTTGGCAAAAAAGATAAAATGAAAAAACGATTAATACCCATTCCACATAACTTCGCATCAACCGTTCGTTGCCTTTTCTTCTGATCCTCATCCACTGTTCATATTTGAAATTCGCGTCTTTCTGTTTTGGTTTCTATGCCCATTACCAAAAGTATAAGGGATATATTCACCTTGTCAAAACGTTTCCAACACCCAGAAGGAAGCTTCAGAGACACCATAAGGTATATATGCTCTTGATCAACATCAAATACTGATTTTATTTAAGCATCTCCGCCTGTCTATCTGCGTAATGTTTGTTGTAAATGTTCCCCTGACTGCAAAAATGAAGCTATCGACTCCATGCTTGGCAGAAGCATTGATAGTTCCTACACGTAGGTTAGCACTGAAAATGGGCCAAATAGGTCGAAGCAAACGGTTACGCTGCCGCGTAAGTTGGGAACATCTCTATCTTCCAAAGCGGAAAGAATTGCTTTTCTGCTCCGTATTCATAGACTACAGTAAATGAACCTATAAAAATTTAAACGTATTTAAGCGTTCTATGAGCCTACCTAAAATCGTTGTGTATATTGTGTATCTTTACTAGAACCTTTATAACGTCCAGATGGACACTTCAAAAATTCCACAAAGTATATACGTTCTTCAACCAGTGGCAAAATGGGAATGCATCTAAGCCGCATGTCCGTCTGCCCAAGTGCGTAGTATCTGTGGTAAACCTTCTCCCCTTCACAAAAACGGAGGTATCACCTACAAATCTGCTCAATTATTTGTTGGTATTTCGATGAGTGGGCGAGGTTGACCGGCTTCCCAAACACTCTTTGTGTTTAATTACTTCACGACCATTTGCAAAGCCTTTGTAGCACTTGTCAACCCTCGATTGACCCATTCTTTCGCCAAAATACTTGCTTAACTTATACTTGCAATATATTTACGCAAGCACTTCTCCTTCTTTTACGTTTTATAAACACATTTTTTGTAGAAATAATTCATCAAATCAAATTTTCATTTATTTTAAATACTCGATATCAGAAATGTCCAATAAGAAGAGAGCAAGAGTGCTCGAGTCTAATTTGTAGATTACCAAGAACCCAAGTGTCAAGAACATCTGTCAGATGAAAATGGCCACTGAATTAACTTAAAAGAAAACACGTTTGCATTGATGAGACAATCAAAACACTCCCATGCAATAATTAATAAGGGGGCAATAAACCCAATAAAGTTGATAATAATGCTGAGAAAGTGTTTGATTATCTGTATTAAAGTGCAAAGCAGTTTATAAGAAGAGCAACGTGCGCCCTACCCTTTCCGTGCTTGCATAGATAATGAACTACTCAGCGTTACTCATGCATAAATTTTGGCTATACATAAATCAAAGCAGGCAGAGTTGTGTTAGCAATCTCTTAACAGTCATTGCCCGCTTGCCAATCATTTAATTTCTTTTGTGGAACAGCAGAACATTGCCGCTAATAACTTGCCAGGTTCAGGAGACATCAGCTTGGTATGTGGTACCAGTACAATTCAGCTAAAACGTGGTCATACCCACAATTACAAGTTGCTTCTGTCTTTCTTTCATGGACATTAGTTTGAGTTGATGACTGTCAGAAAATCGCTGCTGGGCTTACTTTGGTTTACAGTAAAAGTGCATACTTCAACAAATGCTATTTAAAACAAATTTTTATTCAATGATTAATATAAGGAAATCCTCTATACATTATTTATGGATTGAAAATTAATTAATTCTTTAATTATTGAAATTTCGAAAATTTACTGTACGTCCATTACCATATCATTTTTCATAGAACAATGAAAATGAAAATGAAAATGAAAATGAAACCCGAAGGTTGCACTATGAAGGCTTGGAAGTCGATTACGTTTGTTATTTGTTCAATTTTATATGCGATCATATCTCATTACAAACTGTCGCACATAACTCATGCTTCCAATATTTAGTATCACAAAGGCAGTATTCTCGTCTTTTTTTCCTGTTTCTTTTTATTTATTGTATATTTTCTTTAATAACTATTGTGATTTTATTGTTTTACTATAGTCGCATAGTATATAACTTGAACTAAGTATGAAAAATATTCACTTTTATTACTACTATATTTATATATATATACATATTATTTTAAATCTTTAATAAATCGTCTGCACCCTGCAACTAAATAACCATCAACACCAAATCCGTGTAACGTTTAAATTATTTTCTATAATAAACATTTATATGCCGCGCTTCATTCAATTATTTATGTCGCGTTGAATTCTGTTTTAATATAAATAAAAAAATAAATAAATTCGTTACTACTTCCTGCTCTACGTTACTGTCATCACTATTCTACTCTACATTATATACTTGTATATATATATAATTACATATATATATATACATTTATATCTATATATATATATATATATATATATGTATATATTTATATATATATATATTTATATATATATATATATATATATCTACATATATATGTATGGGTATCCGTTGTGCATAATAACATATAAATGTAATTTTGCCACAAATTGCAACTACAAAATCTATCCAGGAAGTTATTTGTTGCGTGGTAAGTTTATGCTCTACTTGATATGTTGGTTTAGGTTTTCTTTTCGATTTTTCTTTACTTAATATCTTTTCGTTTCTCACGTACGTTTATGCATGTTTGTGTTTTCCAGATTTAACTAATTTACGAAATTTGTGCCTGTTTGCGTGCATTTGTGTATTGTTTTGATGTCCACTTTTTTTCTCCTTTAAACAAAAAAAATTGCAATAATAAAGTTTATCGGCTCTCAAATGAGATGAGGTGTAAGGGATTACCCTACAAACACCAACACTTGGCATGATCTACCTGATTTTTCCAATCGGTTTTTTTTTTTTTTTTTGCCACACACCAAGGTCGAAGGTTGGCTGCCCAGGGTCTTTTGTCATTCTGCAAATACATTGTTGCGGAAAATTCCTTATTATTCTGCACGCTCTCCCTAACAATCTTTAAATTAAATTCGTACCAATGAATTTTGAATAGACGTCGAAAGTTATTTACAAAATCAGATGAAAGCAGTTTACTTGCAGAAATTAAAGACGTACGTTTCCGCGGCACTACACTTTATTGAGCTTTCAAGACTACTTCATTGACTTGACTATTTGTGAGCCACGATTCGACTCCTTCTGGCTTGAGCAGAGCGGAGAAATCTCGTTTCTAGCAGATTTAGATTTAATTTGTCAGACGTATGACTTTTGTGCTAAAATATAGATTACAAGCGTAAAGTCAAGTCACCTAAATATCTACTTTTCTGTTCTACGGTTCATATACAAAGACTCGACTATGTGCTATGATGCTTTTCTATTTTTTTTTTTTATAATTTGGAAAGCTTTTTTTCAATTGACATCGATGTCGTCGTCAATATGTTCATGAAGTGTGAAAATGAAAACGGCTGACGTCACCGTCCTTGCCTAAGCCAACCATCATAGCTCCGATCAAATTGAAGTCCTATCTATATCAAGCAATTTCGCGACGGCTTAAATATTAACACAAGGCGAAGCCCTATCTTCAGACAGGTTCTATGGCCCACTCTATTTTAACCTTGACACATTCCGTTCCAACTTCAGATCATTTCGATTCATCAATTCAATTCTATCCGCCATTTTCTTATGGTGGCAAAAATGTTAAAGTTTGGCAGGGTACAGCATCGTAGACTTCAAACGACGAACACACTCCACGTGCATTTAAAGGCCCGTTTCGCAAAAAGTCCACAAGGTACAGATATTTCCATCAGTAACTTAACAAAATATATTTGAGGCTGAAAATTATATCGATTCTCCGTCTTCCCTGTTCTGTATCCTTAGTTTGCAAAAATGAAAAAAAATGAAAATTTAGATCGTCCGCTTATAGTCGTAAATATCCGGAGCATAAAAATTAAGACCCTGAAGAAAAACTGAAGAAACAAATTCTTTGCACTCACTTGGCTTAATACCACTGCCAACAATGCAACTGAAGAATGAAAACTGTCTGGGAAAACAGCAATGTTGTATTTTATAATACTTAGGCAAACAAAGAGGGTAAAAATCAATTAAAATTTCATGGCCAAACTATGCTGGCATCTTAGAGGATTTTCGTAATATATTGAGTTTGAAATCGACTCTAACTCTCTAACCTGTAGATAACTTGCGACATAAGCCCGCTCCAGTACGACTAGATATTATGACCGGGGTTAGATCGATGGATGGTGGAATCAGTTTTTCAAGTACTTGTGAACAAAGTCTGTCAGTAACGGGAATCCACTTGGCTTTCAAAGCGTTAACTGCTACTGGTTCGTCATCATAAGCCATAGATTTGGCATAAACTCAAAGAAAGCATATAAAAGCACCTTACAGTGGAATCATTAAATGCATTACACAACTTCACCTAACAAAATTCATAGTTTATTTTTATGACAAAATGGGAAAGTTACAGTTTGTTTCCGGGTAAAGGCATATTTTTAATTGGAGCCCTTGTAATTTTCTTATCGGAGATCTTATTTCATCGTAAGGCTTTGAAAATTACTCTTCGTTGTCATATGAAGGTGTGCTTTTCAGGAGAACACTCCTGATCGAAAAGAGAGACCTGCTTTGTCTACCTTCTGTATAATTAATTTTTCCATCACAAATTACAGACTAAGATTGATACAATTGTAGAGAGGGTACAAAAAACTCCAAGATCGAATCTAGATCGGGGCTAGACTTTATGATCAACTGAGCTCTGGTTGGATGAGCTTGGCTTTACTGTCCCGTGTAGAGTCTCTAGGCATTTCTTTTCCCAGCGTCTACCACGGTGTAGGATTAACTATGAGCTTCATTCTCCCATACGAGTCCTTTGCCAACACTTTAATACAAATGGTTACTTCTTCAGGTCGGATAACAGCGAGTATGTGAAACGGGTCTCACTAGATCGATAACGCTATCGTTAATTGGTAAGCGTTGCTGTTTCTTTCTTTTTTAAATAAAGCTGAAGTCTTGCGATTGTGTTTATTGGGACAATCATTTAACCAGAAACAATTTACATTACATTGTAGACAGCCATGGCCTAACACTAAATACCCTACACAACTTCACCTACTAAAATGCATTGTTCATATAAGAGCTTTTCAAACTAATGTGTTACATGGCGAGTGGTCGCAAATGTGATCCGATTCGCACCATTTTCGATAGCGCTCATCGTCATGTCGACGTAGCAAATTTCACGAAAATGTCTCAAAAATTTCGATCTGCAGGTCGAATACGAGAAAAAAAAGACGGACGGACAAGCTCAAAATCAATTTTGAATCGATCGGCATAATAAACCGTGAGTCTATCTAGCGTCTACTTAATATACCTTGTACCACAAGTGGTGTAGGGTATCATTAATGTTTTTAGAGAAAATTCCGACTTGTGTCTTTGCGTACTTTATGGAACAGTCAGTTGACTTCGTCGCGATTGCCATTACATTCAATATATTATACCTACCTCTACAGATTTGAAGTAAGAGTATTTTTGTACATTTGTATATAAAAAAAAGTGCAGTTTCCGCCGTTTGACGCATAGTTCAATTGAAAAATTGTTTTCGAGGCAGTTTAATACGAATTCTTCATTTGCCTTTCTCTATAAGTAAGTCAATTGAATTTTTCATACTAAAAAAAATATACGCAACGTGAATCTTCCGGTGCGTACCACCAGTTGCTGCAAATGCTATGAATATCGTAATATGCCCTCCGGTAACGGGTAAAAACAAACAGCAAAAAAAATAAATAAATAAATAAAATAAAATAACTTAGAATAACATAAAGCAATTGCGAAATGCATTCTTCTGTTAAATTAAACGTAAAATTATTCTAAACGTTTAGAAAAAGAAAACTATTGCTTTTCTCTCCTTTCTTTGTCAAAGAGATTTAAAAATGTACGCTTTTTTTAATGTTTTTGTTAAATTCATTAATTGTTTGCTTGAATAAATTCATGTTATTTAGAGCAATGCAACTTTAAACAATTTCTTGCAACTTTTCTTGTGCACCAATATAAAGCAATTTCGTTGTTTTTGCTATCTTTAGTCCATAAGAGATGTGCGCATCAGGTTCTCCAAAGGCATGTACAACTTTGACCGATGCCTAAGACGTGGAATCGGTACCAAAAGGCATATATTCTACAAATTAATTTAAAAGCACGCATGGTGCGCCTAAAAGTACGCCCATTTCTACATTTTCAAGCGACCGCCTAACGAATACTGCATTGAACTGGACAATGCCCAGGCAACTCCAAATCCAAGCGCTACCGTTGCACTCTATGCCACAGAATTTTGCGATCGATCGAACGCTGTTCGAAGAAAACGCAATTTGTCGTAAAAGTAACGATTATTTCTGGTTACTTCGCAGACTACTGCTGCACTGTTACTAACGTTCCACGGACGCAATTTGTCGTAGCGGGTCGAGCATCCTTATAATGAGAAGTCATCTTACATTGTCTTTTCACTTTTTGTAAACATTTTTTGTGTAGTCGCTTGTTTCGCTTAGTTTCCGCTGATAGCTTGCCTCAGCTTGGAACTACCCACAACATATTCCGTACAGTTGATAGTTTGTAATGCTCGGCTGATAGGTATTCGGCAGTACTACCATTAATAGTAATGGCTTACCTGCCCTGAATTATGGATTTAATTAAACTATAGGTATCATGTCGCGTCCATTTTACATCACAAATCACGATTTAGCGGCACTCTTGTACGACCCTTGTACGCGGAAAATAACTGTGAACGCTAAAGAAGCGATTTTACTTGGATCTCGGGCAGACAACTTATACTGTAACGTGAAACTTAAACACAGTGTTTTGACGTGCAAAAGTCACAATGTTATAACGTTTGTTAAGCTCTCTCTCTCTCTCTCTCTCTCTCTCTCTCTCTCTCTCTCTCTCTCTCTCTCGGACAAACACTAAAAGTTTTTATGTAAAATAATTTCACAGTCATCATTATTGGCGGCTCGGAACTTTTTCTTTCGTACGTTAAAGTTTTTCCCATAGGTTCGCCATATTTCACAGATCAACTCTGCTCCTATTGGCATTGAAAATTTAAATTGTCTCCCTTCATTTGATGCACGACTATCAACTAAGAATATACGTATGTATACAAATATGTCTAAGTGTTAGTGAACGTGAGCATTGTAAAATAACAGAGGATGGACAGACTGACAGAGAGACAAATGATGAGCACAGCATGAAATCGTCTGAGAAGGTTGCCGCGCAAAAAAAGTATTATTAGATAGAACTAATGCGTATTGCCGGATCTTATGAACAGAGTGACATTTTTCTCATTCCGTGGAGATGAATAACTCATACATTAAAAAATAAATGTGCCGACATTAACAGAAATATCTTCTCCCTTAGAATTTCATATTTTCAAGCGTTTGTTCCATTGTTGCTACAGCCCATATCACTGACGACGACTACAGATTTGACATAAAGGGGAGACCTGGTCAGATAGAAGAACGGTTGCGCAATGATCAAAGGAACAAGAAGGAGGTCCCTGATACTCCTGATAGCGAGGTTATTATAACAGTCTCGAACAGTTAGTTAGTTGTTGAGAAGTTGAGAGGTCCCTGATACTCCCGATAGCGAGGTTATTATAACAGTCTCGAACAGTTAGTTAGTTGTTGAGAAGCAGGAAAGCAAAGTGGACAGTTTTCGAAGCTCAGGCATATCAAAAAACAATAGAGAAATTTGACTTCTATGCACGACAATGATTAAAAACATTGCGAATAACGTATAAATTATAGGAGACTTTACCATAATTATGGCTACAACCTCCGGTCATTCAAGATATACGTGAAATCTAATAAAATGGTTTTGCTTGTTTTTTTACGTTATTACCTTTGCATTAAATTTGGTCTCTTTTTCCCTTAACTTTTATTATGCCCATCATCGATTTAAGCATATCCGTCTATCCGCCTGTCCATCTGTGTAATGCCTGTTTTAAACATGCTCCTAATCGCAAAAGTGAAGCTACCATCTTCGAATCTGGCAGAAGCATTGGACGTTCTTGCATGCAGGTAGGTATTGGCGGAACACACGATATAATTTTCCCCTTTTATTCTACAACAATGGACAAATTTAACCACATCCACCCAATAACCCAGAGTATAGAAGTGTAGTCCTCTGTTTTTATTCTTTTTTAGGATAACAATGGGGATGGGTATAAAAGATTCGGTCACAGGCGAAAATCATTTGCTTACTTGTGTAGAGTAAAAGTGGTGGTTTAAATCATATCACTGTTGAAGTTTGTGAGTGTCGGGCGAAGAACGCGGAAAACAAAAGGTGCTCTCAATTTTTGTTGAATAGGCGTATGGGCGTGGTAGGTGTGTTCTTTGACGGGTTTGGGTTATTTTTAAAATCTTTCCCAAATTTGATGGCGATATCTTCATTTTTACAAAGGGGATGGATAATGTTTGTGTAGGCAAACACATGGACAAAATCTGATGCTGATCGAAAATGTATATATATTTTGGGCACTCTCTGAAGCTTACTTATACCCTATATATATACCCCTCACTCTTCAATGCGAAACGTGCATATTATTTATTTAATTGCATTCATTATAAACTTTATTTAATAATTTCCCTCGTCATCGCCGCTTAGTACAATTAAACGAGAAAATTTGTTTGGCTGAACAACATTATGTTCAATTGCCGAGCATTCTTCTTTCCCTTACTAGGTTGTTGTAACTTGCTTGACAGTGCGATAAGCAATTTTGCATCTTCATTCTAAATTCTGAGCTTCTTTCAGACGAAGGGTCAGCGCTCACGAAACATGTTTCTCGACCTGTAATTTTTTTGGCGTGCAATTGTTAATTTTATTTATTTATTAATATTTTGTATTTACTTCGGATGCCATGTCCGCCAAATCTGCTTCGCTAATTTCTCCTTCGACAAACGACTGCTGGACAACTCTAATGTGCCGTGTCAGCCCGTGTCGTAGAGGTGCCGTGTTATGAGAGGGTTGTGGCAACTTTGTTTTCGTATTTGGATTAAACCGTGTTGCATAACATCGTGTTATAGGAGACTTATCTGTGCTCGATGCGGAGAGACCAACTGTTTTTTCGTTTTTCGTATTCGCTAATGGCATCAATTTAAAGTTTTTAATATCGTTAATGTTGTATTTCGTATGAACGCAATGATGCTCTCATACAATTTGTTATTATTAGTCAGCTTACGTGCGCAAACACATGAGAATACATAAATTCATTAAAATGCTTGTAATATAAACAAGCAGGAAAGAGTCGTTTTCCTTTTTTGGTGCTCGTTGACGAATTGTGGATACCGCACAACAATTCAATGATTTTGGGCGTGTCAGTGTATCTCAACTGAGATGACTTTCGCGTGGAGTCAATGTTTTTGATGTTTTTGAGAAGAAACGCTTCCACTAAACATTAGATAGATATCTAAATTTGTTGACATGGCCTGGCAGAAAACAAATCGAATTTGATTCTCAAAAATTGTTCCGATGTCTTCGAGAGATGCCTGTAAATGGATGAGCTTTCTTCAAATATGTCGCCTGGAATCGATGCAATGTTTCTTTTTCGTTCGAATTTCCCCACACTTTTAAGACAAGAGGAAAAATAATAATAGGCGAACCCGGCGTATATCTACATCACAACATAGATTCCAATGCCAACACTGATCAAGAATACGTATACTTTCTCCAAGGTTTCTTATGCCCAACACATAGATGCTTATAGACACGACTACAATACTCTTTAAAATCCCAACCAAATAGATGCAAGTAATTGCACGGATTCAGTAAAATAAATTACTTACTATTTTTCCTTTTTTAATAATAGCAAAGACTTTTATGCGCAAACATAGTGACGTACATTAAAAACACAAAACAAAATGATACACATGCACACGGTCGGTCGGTTAGTGTAGTTATTTCTTTTTTCTGCATATGCTGTAATTTTTGTTATTTTTTTATTTTTTTGGTTTGCTTTATATGCTAGCGTGCATGCGAGTTACGCAGGACCGTGCGTATGTTGATGTTCAACAATATATGTGCAAATTAATACATATTTATATGTTTTATTGTAATTATAATTATTTTTGTGTAATTCAAATTTAATTTGTTTTATTTGCTTCCTCTTTCTACCCGGATCACAGTTCAATTATAGCGTATTTTTGTTTAATTTGTTTTTGTTTTTGTTTTTCTTGTTTCTGTTAACAAAACAACTTATTATTAATTTTTTAATATATGATTGTTTTTATTGTTGTTGTATGTTTGCAGCTGCATCTGAGTGCGCAAATGAACGCTTAAGGCCATACAATGGTTCCTGTTATTTATTCGTTTCATATCCGGAAGTTGATTGGTGGACAGCGCAACAAGTATGTCGCGGCATGGGTGCTAAGCTGACATCCGTCTCATCGGCCGATGAACATCGGTATGTTGAAAATACCGATGCAGCCTCTACATATAAAATTATTTGAACACCTTTCTGATGCTCTTTCACATTTTTTTTTTTTTTTTTTTTGGTTTTTTCTATTCCCACATTCCCTATCGCCACAGATTCATAACTTCGAATATACGCAATCAAATCGATTATTCACCGCAATTGATTTACTGGCTAGGAGCAGAACTAGAAAAGAGCGGTCAATTTGAATGGACAGATGATACTAAAATGAATTTCCAGGTTGGTTAACAAAAATTTACTAAATTCCTTATGTAAGCATATTGACATCGTAATCGTAATCGTAAGTAAAAACGAAAATAGTTCAAAATATGGAAAATTCTCTCTGAGTTACTTGCAAATTAAATAAATATGTAAAGAGTCGTTATATTCGGCTTGAGACAAACTTTTAATCCCCTTCATTGGGAATTAGTTAGTAAAAATGTTGAAATTATGGTGTTAATAGAGGACCTGCCACCTATCCATTACGATTAGTTTTTATACTTAAATTTAAGATCGCTTCCGAAATACTTATATAAGCAGTCAAATCAACATCTGCTTCGAATTGCCGTTCACTTATTAAGGCAAGCTTTCCAATCGGATGACAATGGCTTTCTTTCTAAACTTCGAGACAGTTGTAATAAATATTTATAGAATATTTATAGAATATGGTCTGCAATCGGTTAATCGAGTCTATCGATATTTAGTTACATTTTTTTGCTTATTTACACGCTTTCAGCGGAATGTAAAGCCAAAGACAGACATGCGGACGGAAGAATGGACATAGCTAACCCGATCCGATATCTTAAGCATTTTCGAATCAAGAACATCGTCTTAAGCTCTAACGCAATCTGATACAATCATCTATTTTATTGACTTAGGGGACAAGGGTGCTGGAACAGACCAGAAAGGAGGCGTCTTCTTAACAACGTTTTTAAGACAGACGGACATGTAATCGAATAATAAGATTTGGAAAGATTGTTAAGCGTACCATTAAATATCAGAAAAAAGATTATTTTGAAGAGATGTTAAATATGGCAGCAGCGACACCACTCCCGTAAGGCCACTGCAATTAAACGAGCTCTGCAGCTCAAGCTTTTGGTCTTCCATGTCAGGTCGCTCTTTGTTATTGACATCAAAATCATAACTTCTGAACCGTTTAAACCAAAACCGACAATTGCGATATGGCGAAGCAGCATCACCATAAGCTCCTACAAGTGTTTAACGGGCTTCGGCAGCAGCTTTCTTCAAATTAAACAGCAAAAGTAATCAAAGTCGAAAATGCATTTTTGAGAACTGCATAGTTAGCGTTCGCATACACTGAATTAATCAATCATACTAAGTGGAATCGATAATGCTAAATGGAATGAATACTAAAGAGAACTTTATCGTTTTCACTAATAGGTATTGGTGATCAGAATACATGCAAGCGAAAACGTACGAACTTTTTTCTTTCTAATCACAATAAAAAGGATTATAGCATTTTAAGTGGTGGTTTAATGGTTCCTGCATAGATTAGAAATGATATAGTAATTATAGCCACATCGCGCACACACACACAAGCTGCTGTTTATCAAGAATATAAAAAAGGGAGTAACTGGCTTAAGCTGAACATGTATTTACAAATAAGTTTAATATTTATTAAATTGTTGTTGTTTTTTTGTTTGTTTTGTTTTTTTACTTTCGTACTTTACTTTATTTTCTAATTTACTAGGGCTGGCTACCGGGCCAGGGTCAATTTAATGTATTGCCGTCAGATGCCATTTGCTTGGGCTTACAATGGAAAATGTCTCCCACACCAATGCTGCCTTCTGGTTTATATTGGCAAGCGCAAAAATGCAATAAAGTTGGCGGCTACGTGTGTAAGAAGCCAAAAGAATCCTTTGGCAATTTCGCTTTCAATAATTTCACAATAACTGGAACAGAAGGACGTCTTATGTCGCCAGGTATGTAGAATCACTTGCACTATTGTTATAGTTGTTCATTTATCATTATGTGCAGTTATTTCACGGATATGCTACTGCTTTACAAACGGCGAATACATACATACATATATATATATACATAAATATCGTTCCGTCAATACACGCAAAGATTTATTAAGCTATTATTTATTTTTAAAAGAATATCTTAGTGATGTAAAAGAATACACAACTTTATGGTTGTGTGGTTAAAATAGTCGTGAATAAGACCCTTACGCGTATCCTTGTCTTGAGGAGAAAGTTTAGCCATTTAAAGCCAATTTATTTATCAGTTTTTAAGATAGATTCTGCATGATGTACACATATAAACACACAGTGCATTCATTACCTAAGTACTTAATATTTAGTGGAGTGAACTCAATAGCAATAATTTAACTTTGGCAGCATGACTCTTGCTAGTTAATGTCAAATGTCTGGCTCGTCGCATTTAAACCTAATGCTTTGCATAAAAGTGTTTAAATTAACCTTCGAAGTATTTAAACTCGTGAATTTTGTCAAAACGGATCTGGAATGGTACATTTGCTCTCTGAAACTAGGCAGGAAACCCAAGTGCCATACAAAACATTTAATTTTATTAATTTTCTTAGACGGAAGAAGTCACAACCAGCTCGCAGTAATTTCCAATTTTTTTGCCAAATTTGGCCGATTTGGCAAGAAAGTAAACCGAGGCAGCCGACGCTGGGAAATGTTCGCTAATCATCACTACTTGGCCATTTGTCAATAGCTGAAGCTATTGAACGAATTAGATAGAAAATATTGCTTACGAAAGCTATCATAGCCCCAAGTTAGTTGATTTAGTTGATTTCAAAAAAATTCAAACTAATTTCAAATGTTCTAAAATTTTCATATTGTCCTCGCTAATCTATGTCAGGCTGTTTGAGATATGAATCTGTTAAGGCGACTGATGACCCAGTAGCGTACCTTTTTGTATTATACATAACAACGATCAAAGTGTTTCACAGTAGGACGGCGTTAACCCAATGGCCCGAAAATGGCGAAAAAATAAAGTAAATGAAAGCAGTAGAAGCATGGCAGCTTTGCAACTGTTTTAAGATCCTTTCCTACCCCACTTCCATTATGGTACGGTTACGTGTTGAACTTGTGCAGATGCTTGCAATACCCAGAACGATATACCCTCGACCCACTTCTTTATTATTATGTCAAATTAATTTAGAATTATTTTGTGGTTCGATCTAAGCTTGTATGTCACTTTGTCCATGTATTTTCGAGGTTAACTTGCACGTTGGTCTATTTTTCGCCCTTATAAGGACAGCTTTTGCTATCAGTATTTATTCCCTTTATTAGAAGGATATGAACGTTTCTC
>CCAG010010415.1:0-41551 GCA_001077435.1 Glossina morsitans morsitans | reverse complement strand
AAAAAAAAAAAAAAAAAAAAAAAAAAGCTTAACGACAATTGTACATTATTGCACGAGGATAACGATTCTCTATGTGAGAATTCTCTTAGACAATAACATCTGTACGGATTTTATATGCACGCATACTTCAAAATGCCCCAGTATGCATATGTGTTTGAGTGTCGAGTTTTATTTTATTTAAAAAAAAAAAAAAATAAAAAAAATAAAAAAAATTAAATAAATTAAATAAATGGAAAAAACCAAGCAAAAAAATGATAAAAGCAAATAAAATTTATCATGAAACAATTGTTATACTTGCGTATTATTTACTTAATATGATTTATACGGTTTAGTATCTTCATCCTATTCATTCATTCATCGTGCAATATAATCGGGCTCACAATTTCGCTGCGTGTGCTGCTACTGTGCTAGAGAATCTTGTCGTTTAGTTTAAATCGCTGAGAGCAACCGAAACGGAATAACAACAGAAATACGTCCCTAAACAAAATTAAATATTTATGGAAATTTTCATTGCAACTACATATGAAAAATGATTTACCTCAAATGTCAATTTGCGACATCAATTTCTTCAAGACGAGGCCGCAACAAGCAGACGGCAAGCCAATACCCATTGCATAGACCGTTAACATGAAAGTGTGGATCAATAATTCCAACGCAAAACAATGCCTTTGCCCTTGCTTTGTTTCCTCTTGTAATCGTGAAATTGTTGCACCAACCTGTAAATTGTCAATTCATTTGCACAATCTGACATACTTTACGAAATTTTATTTTTAAACAACATTGACTTTCATAATGAGTGTGAATACATTTAATGCGTTGCACTTGCCCGCCCCTATCCATGATTAAAACTGTTCATCGTTCCAGCTATCATATGTTAATATCACACTAAAAAAAAAAAAAAAAAAACCATGTAACGTTCAGGAAATACTCACTTATGATATCCATAGGCGGGACAGTTAAAAACCCTTTAGTACAATGGACACAATTGACGCAAATGGTATTTCGATAGACTACACTTCAGTTTCATTTACAAACTTTTCCTCTTACCCAATATCTATGCATATATAGCTTTTGGGAGTTTATGTCATGAGTTTGATTTTTTAGCAATGAAAAATAAGGAAATGTATCGAAAACATAAACCGATTATACTGTCAATAAAAACGTTATACCAAAAATATTTAATAATACCTGACAGCGAGGGAATAACGGAATATGTTGACTTTTCAAAGACTTTTGTTTTTGTTTTCATATAGAAACAAGAAAAAACAGTGTAGCGTGCCACCATCAAATACCACTAGATTGCTTTGTTGATAATTTTACTAATAACTCATATGAGGATTGTTTCAACATAAGATGTTACTTGTGGGACGTGATCCAACATCCGGAACATTTTCAACAACGTTCGTCCTTGGGCAAAAACATATCGATGTAATTTCATCGAAATATGCCAAGTATTGCGACCCATAGCTTGAACACAAGAAAACAAAACGGACGGACGGACAGACGGACGGACAAGTTTAGATTGATTCAGAAAGTGATTTCGAATTGATCGCCATAATAAAAGGTGAATCTATCCCAAGTCCTTTGGGGTGTTGGATACGTCTGCACAAACTTAATCTATCACTAGGTCACTAGAACTAGGCTAAAGTAAAGTGTTTTTCAATATACCAGGATTTCAAAGAAAACTGAAAATCATTGCCAACATATTCCATTAAATACAATCAAGGTAAATATTATTTGTCGGGCAAGATCGACCATTGGATACTCTATACCAATAATTTCGTTATAAGAAAACAAAAAGTTCATCTAATTCCCATTATTCTTATTGCTATTGTTCGTAAGCAAGCCTGACCGTGATCTAAAAGATCTAATCCACCCGGGGAAACTCGTGATCCTCGATTTTAAGAATTTCCGCGAGCCCCATTATCTTGTTTAACCCAAAAAATCTTATCGCATCTGACGTTCCACAGTGCCGCCTTGTTCCGGTATAAAAGTTTATGCGGCGGCTGGCGAGACGAAAAACAAACCAATGTGGTCCGATCAATAATTTCCTTCATAAAATTCTAAAAATTAGAAATTCGTCTCATATTAAATCTTTTCTCGTTGTTCTTCTAATTTTATGATTTAAAATTTCAAATCGTTCCTCAATTTTGTATAGGGGTTCAAACATGATTCCATTTTCAACTAATTTTTCAAATTCGCTTAATATCCCAAATTTTTCGTTTTAATTGACGAGTTCTCTTTTTCATATGCCGGCTTCTACAAAATTCGTCCGCTATACGGAGGGTGAGCGTAATAAGGATCGAATTCAACTCGTTCATTGTCCAATGCGATTCTTGCTTGAGGCAAAACTTATCGCTAAATACTAAATAGCGAACTATAGATTAAGTGCCAAAATACATGGACATGAAGGGGGGGGGGAAACAATCTCAAATCGGTTACGACAATGATTTTGAATTAACCGGTAAAAAAACACAATGGTAGTGCTAGTCCAGGTAATTGCGAGTGTTGCATACGTTTAAATAAATTTAATATACCGACAACACAGGCGGTGTGAGGGAAGAGAGAATTAATTAGACGTTAACAGTCAACCATTTTTCTCGAGAAATTCCTTGAAAATGCTTTCACCTAAGTTGCTTTGTATCCTTTTAAACTAGTTTTCGCTATAGCTATAGCAAACTTTCTATTTGAAATCTTTTCAAAAGATCATCATAGATGACCGCGCAATTACGAAGTATTTTTAAATTTAACATCATTTGAACAAATTTTCACTTCCTGCTTAACAGTAAATGACGCTAATAATGTTAAAGTTACAACACCGCTAAGTATTGCTGGCATTGATAGTGCTCTGTATTTAAGTAGACTCACGATAAGCTCTCATACATCGGGGCGGTTTATATAAAAGATTTAATAATAAATGCATGAGTGAAGTGAAGTTGAGAAGAGCATTAGCATTAAACTGGAACACGTTTCTTTTTTCTGTTTTTTGTTGCTTTTGCCTGAAAAGCATTTGAAATCATTTCGTGATAGTGAAGTTCAATTCAAAAAATATAGGATTGATTTAGGACACCCTTTATAAACACTCGACGTCTTTCATGCTATTTCAAGCCTAAGAGGCAAAAAAAAAAAAAATAAAAATAAAAATAAATAAATAAATAAAATAAAATAATAATTTGAGTTAAGCCTTTTGAGAAATTTGCATAAGTTTGATTATGTGTGTACGCTGCCAAATATTGCACTAACTGAGCTAAAAATTATTCTCCCTCCACAAATTCACGTACAAATTGTGCACAGATGAATGATACCGCAAGTGAGCAATTTGAGGTGAATTCATTTTTGAGATTTCTCTCTTTTTTGAATGTTTATTATTTGTTTTTAATATGCACAAGCGAAAGTTAACTGGGTTGGAGATTCCGCTTGTAACATTATGTAAAATGAAAGAGAAATTTTACACACACAGAGTCATAGACCGAACTCTTTCATAAGGCCACCTCATGTTCGTTCGCTTCTTTTGCGTTTGCCTTTCAATCAAAGTCATCGGTTGGTTACTTCTAGACGGGTGAAGATTTTTGCAAAGCAAATTTGGATGCGCTAACAACACATGAAAGATGACCTGTCTTCTGAAAATATTCGAGTCGTTGTAGATGCTTCCTAATGTCTCTCAGCTATTAAAAGTACAAAAGAGTCCATTGCGATAGATAATAGTAAGAGACAGTGCACTCTTAGAAAAGACATGAACCTAAGTTACCGACGATAACCAGAAATTGTAGAATCGATCGCATAGATTGATTCTCGGCATATTTTAGCATTAGGGCCTCTCCACCTAGATCTTTCTTTTAATTTCTATTCTTAGCAAAAGTTACTATGCTCAGTGTACGTTTCGAAAGTGTTCGCAATGTAATTGTCGTTCGGTCAGCTCGGATCACGCCATTTCTAGTCTGGTTTTTTCTTAGAAGTCAAATGTATCCAGAAATGCACAAACTAAAGGAAATAAATAAAATACGCCTACAGGCAAACATGTAGGCAATTAAGGCCTTAAGCTATTCTCTGAAACATCTTTACGATGACTCTGTGATATGATTTTTGACGAAAAATTGGATACAGCTTTTTTCTTTCAAGGTTTAAAGAGACACCGGCGCAAGATGTTGGCTCGATTTAACTGTAATAGGCTCAGTTTATGTCTCCATTTGATTTTAGGATACTTAAGCACGGATATCAATCGATTCGAGAATTCTGAAACACTCTGACACTCAGTTAATTTAGAGTAGTAGTAGTAGTAGTAGTAGTAGTAGTAGTAGTAGTAGTAGCAGTAGAAAAGAGGCATAACCTCTTCGCTAATACGCGTACAACAGATAGAAAGCTGAAATAGTTTCAGTTAGCTTATGAGTTTATGGGTAAGGGATACCGAAACTTGGCTTTAACCTTCACATTGCTTTGAAGGGTATTTCTTAACATTTATCTCTTATTACTCTTTATCGTTCTCTTTTAATATGGTCATGATGAAAGCAATGAAATCCCAATGATGACGATGACGATGATCGTAATGATGGTAATAATGATGATTATTCGGTTTGTTGCCTGATGATAACTTCTTCTATCTTCGCCGCGTGCTTTTACACAAGAAAGCAAACACATCAGAACACACTTTACATTTGCTTGTGTGCGTGTGTGTATGCGTGTGCATTTACATTAAATTAAGTTTAAAAATAATATTAAAAAGATTTCCTTTGAAAATTTATTATTCAACAGAAAGCGAACTGTAGTCGTCGCAGTCGTTAACAGTCAGCATTCAGTCGCATGCATGGAAATGAATGTTATGTATGCGTTATGTATGAATTATGTAAATTGACATATTTACAGCGTATTCAACATCTTCGCATATGTGCATTAATTGTGTGAATTTGTCTTTTGCTTGGTTTTTATTTTCCTATGCAAATATTGCATGCATTTTCACTTCGACCGCTGTATCTGTCTATTTGTCTATTTGTCTATTTGTTTGTTTGTTTGTTTGCTTTTCCGTTTTCTTTGCGGTTAAAGCAAATTTCGTTATACATTGTCTTTTTCGCTTTCAAAGTAAATATGTACTATTACGGAATTCATATTATTTTTTTAATGGTTTACTGTTCACTTGTACGCGTTGTGTAAGTCTACCATACTTCCATACCCCTTCACAATCCTTCTTACAATGCTTGCCAGGCCAAGGAAATTCAGGTCATTTGGCTTTCAGTGAAACATGTAACAGTGAAGTAAAAACTCAATGCAATCAAATGTAGAGAAGAAGAGCAAAAAGGCCCAAAACGCAATTTGTTTCCTTTCATTATTTTTTACACATTATTGCATTATATTATGTATGCAATATTTAGAAACGTATGTACACCTGTACAAAAGCGTAAGAATGAAAACATGAAATGCGAATAAATGAAATTTTCCGCATAAGTTATTGGCATAATTTAACAAATTGAACTTGAAAATCGTCCCAAATCGTCGTTTCAAAGACGAAACGAAAATTATTTAAAATTTGAAAAAGAACTCATACTCTATAATAAAAATCATCTACAGCTATTGCTTAGGCGGGAAAACACTATAGATAGCAGCATAAAAAAAAAAAAAACAATTTTTATGTAATGGAAGAAAACGTAATTGGATAGTAGTGTTAGCGAAAGTTATTAAAGATAGTTTTAAATATTAGAAAAAAATCACATCACTCAGTAAGTCTCCGGTCTAACAGATGACAACGATATTGACAGAACCATATGATTACTGGACAATACTACCTGTCAAACGAGATGGATCAAGATTTCATGACATACCGATAATTAGCTTACAAATTATAGTTACGTGAGGCTACTTTTTCTGATCGCTTTTTACAGCTTTTGCTGATATAGTGTGTGGTCAGTTAACTCCAGAGTGTAGTGATGAATCTTCCTTTCTTTTACGATTACATATGGTGTGGAAAAATTGTTTTTATTCTGCCTGACCAGGACCAATCATTGCCCTCAATTATCAACACGTTATCGGTGAAAGTGCGTAAACGCGATGCCCACATTGAACAGATGCTCCTCATGGACAAATGTTCGTGCCAAAGGGTAATTACACTGTCTTCTGATGTCTTTAAGATGTTAGCTATCCCAGGCGGCTTGACTTTTGGATCCCCCAGTCGGTTTTCTCCACTTTCCTTTATGTTTTCTGGAACAACTACTAAATTCGGGCGACCAGAACGTTCAGCGTTATCGGTATCCTTGCGGAAAAGTTTTCTTATTAAAAGAATGAATTTTTATTCATTTGTACTATTAGCAGAACCATAAAAAGGCCTTTCCTTATTCAAATCTTATTCGGGAACTCCTCGTTATATGCTATGGAGCTTGTATACTATGCTAGAAGATTCTATAAATCTTTTTGCTTGATGTTGTCCTTCATTATGCTTTCAATGCGTTGTTGATTTTTTCTGTTCCCACACAGCCACACTAGCCCCTTGATATGGCTCCATGGTTCACTGCTACACAGATTTGGAGTCTATCGTAGTTCTGCGGACTCCCTAAGAACGCTTTCGTTGCCTACGATACTTGAATGTCCAGGTTGTAGCATATTCTCGACAATATTCCGCGAGTCGATTTGTCGATCACATCTACTGCTATAGGAGTCCTGTTTACATATGATTTGCCACAATGTCACTTCTTTCGGTCAAATAAATTATTTTATATGTATGTAAGAAAGAAATCTTTACAACATTTTTTCAATTAGAAATTAATGCTACAAACACAAGTACTCGGCACAAAGAAGAAAGAAAAGACAATTGAACCTTTGAATGCCGCGGGAAAGGCAAACAAGAATTAAGGTTAAACAAAGCATAGCAAAAGTTTGAAGTCATTTACCGACTTCGATTTCATTTAGGACTTTTTTAAAATCTTCATTGCACGCTAAGGGGGATATATCAGTTTTGTGATTTCATTTGTAACAATCGGAAATACTCTTCAGGTAGTTAATAAATTACGCAAATTACTTGAAATTGATATGACATTCGTACGTTTGTTGTGTGGAGTTCGCATGACCGTAAAAGTTAAAGTAAAAGTGCGAAAATTCGTTGCGTATAATTACCACTCATGAATGCTGTCGACTCAGATGAAGACGTTATGGTCCATGCCAATCAGATTTGTGCAAGCAAGTTCCCCTCTTCCATTATGGATGGATTATGGAGAAATGCTATTCTTCCGAAACGAAGCTTTAGTGACGTGATTGTCATTTAAGCATTTCATATCCACTCACAAATAGTCATAAGAGACTCATAAGAGAAACAGAACGTAAAAAACTGGCGCGTATCGTTTTGATACGATTACGATTTTTAGGGAAACCGTAAAGTGTAGTTTAAAGGTTAACATATCTTTACGTCCAAATGCAAGGAACTTAACATATGCTGACGGGATCTAGCGACACCTTAACGGTCAACCGCTAACTATCAAATAACAATTGAAACTTAAATGGTGAGTGAAAGGTCGCATGCCTTTGTCGATTACTGGATATGCGATTGCTTGGGAAGACGACGGCATTCCAGATTCGCTGATTACATCTTCCCCTGCTTTTTATGACTCTTCTTTTAATTTGCTTTCATTCGTTGGTACACAGACGAAGGAAGACAGCAAGAAGTCTCAGCAAAATTCTCGTATTTTATTTCCTTCTTTGTCCCCGTCTTTCATCTCTTAACTAATAAAACGATGATCAAGTTAGCGATGATAATGAACATGAATCATAAGTTTAGCTATTATTATTTGCTGCTTGTTGCTGCTGTTCCTATGGGAAGTTTAGTTTATGTCTATTCTTCTTCTTGTTCTTTTCAGTTTTATTTCCATTTGATAGTTTGTTTACTTTTGTTCCGTTGATTGATTGAGTGTATGAGCTTTTAAACTACAAATTGGTTTTAGCATTTCTTTTTCTTCTTTTTTTTATGTTTAGTTGTTCTTCTTCTAGCTTTTGATATATAAATAGGATTTTTGACTTTATTTGTTTTTTTAAATAGAAATTAAGCAAATAAAGAAAGACATCAGCATTTTAGAACGAATCTTTAACACTCATCTACCGCCTGAGGCAAATAAATGAAACGCACACAAAAGATTTTAGTATGAAATGTAACCCAAGCAAATACATTAATCACGACCTCAAGTATTGGGGTCAAATTCCGATTTGTAATCTATAAGAAAAGAGTACCGAATGTTTTCTTATTTCGTGAATATAAGCGGCACCGCCGTCAGATGCTTAGCTGCGGTGAGTGTAATGTGGACTATGCCGAGCTTAATACATTTAAATTTTCTCGAGATTCATTTGGAGTGCTTCCTCTACCTTCTAGTGGACATCTCCAGGACAAGCGGATGAGGATATAGGACAAAGCCCAGTAGTTTTATTGGTGGTCCTTTGTAGAGCAGTGCGGGTGGAAATATTTATAAACGTAATACATATCTCTATATGTAAGTGTTTAACTTTAACCGTATCCGGTTGCATTGGACAATTGGATTTTCTCAGCGCGATTTCATGGTTTACTAACTGCGCGGCTCTCGCCTTTCGTTCCTGATAAAAATTAATTTAGCAAAGGAAGAATTTACGTATAACTTATTTTGCCCTCTTCAACGTTACATAGAAACACGTGTGCAATCGAGATACAAAAGGAAAATACACGTAACAAAAGTCAGTCTGTGTCTGTGTCTGTGTTACATTAACACTTACTTTGCGCTTAAAAGGCTCACTTCATTTCTCTCACTTCATTTTTCCCCTTCCGTCTCTCCCCAGAGTAGTTTGTGACCATCATCGTCCTATCTTTTTTGAAATTTTTTTCAATTTGTCCACTATTTGGGTTAATTATAAAAATTGAAAATTTCAATTAAAAATATTTATGAGGATTTTTAATTTGTATCTTAGTTTTTGATAAAAACACTGGCAATCGCTATAACTAAGTCAGCGAACTGTTTTCTTTTGTCGAGGATGGACTGTAAAAAAGCAAATCTATGGTTCTGCGCATGAAAAACTTAACAAATGAACAAACTTGCATTTAAGTCAAAAATAACGCAAGCAAATGAAAGAAATGAACTTTCGATATCGGAAGGGCGTGGTCCTTTTTTTCCATTTTCGTACAGGTTTTATAGAATCACTCATAGAAATCGCGGTGAAAAGATTTGTCGCTTTACCTATCTATCCTAGCAGAAAACGTAATTTTTTGCTTCTGAACACAGACCCATTTATATTGTATTGTACGCGTGTCCTTCGACCGATTCATTGGTCTATTTTTAATACCAACATGCATACAAGACCTTCCCATGGAAATATGTTCATTTTTCTAACCTGTAGAATTTATACCAGAGGAAAACGTCACAATAAATATAGGTACAGAGGTCTGAGGGACAGGTGGACAGAAGGACGGACAGACATTTCTGTATCCATTCAAAATTTGAAATTGTTCAGTGATGACAAGTAGAGAAAATCAACAGGAAAATTAACCCGAGGCTCAGTTTCAAATTCTGAAAAAAAAAAAAAAAATTTTAATTCGTTTTTATATTTATTGACGTTGGCTTTGTAACGTTTAGAAAGGTGCACAGAAGATTTTAGGAAATATGTCACACTTTCGAGTTGAATTCAGATTTTGCTTTAATTTCGTGTATTAGTAGGTGGCAAACTTCTTCAAAACTCACTCATACTCGGATTAAGTTTTTTTGGGTATTCGCACCTAAGACGAATCAATTTTGTTTTATGAATTTCCCAAGAACAGTGAAACCATAAAAGTTCATTATGGGACGATATCGTAGAGCTCATAAACTATAAAAGTACTTAGCTCGACCTGCAACGACGACCTCATCCATTGTATTCATGAGATTTGATCCTTTCCGATCTCAGTCAGTTTCAATCGATATCGAAACAATAATCCTTCTCTTCTGATGAAAAATTCTTTCTTTCCTTTGTCGAGGAACTGTGATGTTATAATAGGATGCGAAAAATATTTTGACTGGCAGTAGACTTTTTCTAATCACTCTTTCGCAATAAAATTGCTTTTATTTATGAGAAATTCGCTAAAGATCGCGTATCACCTTTCTTCTGACCAAGATTTTGTTATTCTTTACTACGCATATAATATGTTCACTATATATAGCAAATGAATGAATGTTCATTAAAGTCAATTAAATCATTTTTGCAAGGGCTTTAGTACTTTTGCTAGCAAGCAGTCTCACCTTTCTTCATACATTTTCTTTTGACTACCCGAACGGACGATCAGAAGAAACTTTCGCGCATAAGTACATATAACAGTCGCAGGCTTTCTATAAATAAAGAGAGGTAAAGGTTTCAAAACAAAGACTTTTGCGGCGAAATCTTCATCAAGATCAAAATATATATGTTATAACAAATAGTTCACGCTCTCTTCAAATCCAATTAAACTTAACTTTTATCTTCGTTTCGTCTCTCGTTTTAGATTAAATGAAAAAAAGAAAAAAATGTGGCTTAAATCATATTTCAATGCGTTGACAGATGAATTAACGTTTAAATGGAAGTGAAGAGTTCGGCAGCAACCGCAATAAAAACAATACGACAATGACAGCTTTAGAAATGTTAACAAGATTGGAAAAGCCATCAATAGCCCACCAACCCATAGAAAAGGTTTTAATCACCAATTTCAAAGTGGCATTGCATTCAGCTACCAATAATACTGTGAAACTGTTAGCGAAAAGGAAAATAGAGAACAATCAAAAAAAGGCAAGCGAATGGAATAATTTAGCCACCAACACCATCGACACCAGTACAGTACAATGGAATAGCTTTGAAAGCGATGACACGTCATTCTCATTTAATAATCAGACAAATGAGATAATCGAGAAAAATTTGGCAGCTACAATATCATCGATACGCAACAATGTAACACGTGTTCTGTACATGTATTTTAATAACGTGAGCGATGCGGAGGGCTACGGGGCAGCCTATACTATGGCAACACCGACAATGGGAGAGCTGCAGCACCATCACCACCACCAACAGCAGCAGCAGCAGCAACAGCAGCTGCAACAGCAGCATCCACAACGACAAGAGCAGCCGCCATCATCAACAATAGCAACAAAGACCTCATTATTGTCAACAACATTTTTACCGGTGACAGGCTTAGAGACGACCACTACACTCAACACAAATGATACCATCATAAAACAGTCGTCGACATCAACATCACCATCAACAATAGCATCAGAAACAATATCGACAACTCTTTCACCTTTGTTATCGCCAAACAATGCAACCGCTACCCACTATTTAAATATACCAACGGCGACGCCTAGTATAACATATCCGAGCTATAAAATTGAAATAAGAAGCTACGAAAATTGTTCAGCTCTCTTTGCCAACTACACTCAACCGCAGCCAGGTGAGTAAACCGTTGTTTGTGTGCGGTATACAGAGATTTTCCGCTAATGTACGCAACTAACCTTTAACCCTACATCGCGTGAAGCCTGCGAACGAAAACAAATGAAAAGTAAACAGTACAACAATAGGACAAAAAAAAAAAACAAAACAAAATTCTTTTCTTCTTCTTGCCAAATAAAATTGTGCGTTTAGGCACGTTTGCGAGAATAACGAGCAAATGGGGAGCAAATGAAAACCGAAAGCAATTAAAGCGAAATACTGAAGAAATTAAATTTAATCGATGAGAGAAGGTTAAAGTGAAGATTACTTGGATGACCAGGTTAAACTGAAGAATACTTGACGGACGGTTAAATTGAAGAACGCTTAGCGTGTGAGCAAACTGAAAACGTCCATATATTTGTAACGACGTTTTTAATTTAAAGTGGAAACTAAAACAACAACATTTAATGGTAAAGCAATGTGCAATTTTCCCTCTTTCATATTAAAGTGGACATAAGTCCGCAGTGGAAATGAAATCATTTTTAAATACAAAGTATTTCAGTAAATACTTCGCTCAACTTTCAAGTGCAAGCAGAAAAGTCCTGACAATGACAAGCTGAGCATAATGTGAAGCATCATCGTCAAGCTTAAAACTTTACCAAAGGTGTTGAGCAAATAGCCTGCGTCAGCATGCTACGCTTTGCGACATTCTCTCCGCAACTAATGCATATCTAAGTCATGTAGTGCTTTAAAGGCTTCCTTGAAACGTTAAAATAAATGGTTTGAGTTTTCATAGAGATTTGGTCTACGCACAAGCAGAAAAACGACTATGAAGACCGCAGTAATTGTCGCAACCTTGATATGGAATTCAACATAAGCGAAATATTTTTGATCGACATAAAATTATGTTTATCTCGTTTATTTATCGTTACAACATTTACGCAAAATTGATTCGATACCAGCCCATTACAGTTGAAAATAGAAATGATCCCTCAAAGCTAGCAGTCGTCATAGCCAACAAGTCATTTGCTGTGAGATTGAAGCAAAGTCTTAAACGCTCGTATTGAATAGCGTAAAAGCTGTCTCTCTATCTAAACCTGTCCACATATATGTAGACGTTCGTTAAGAAAAATAAAAAAAAGAAGTATTCTAAGCGAACTCGGCCTAATCGTAAAAAAGAAGTTCTGCGATTTATATATATTTGTTTTGGAGGGAGATCGATTTTTACATGAATGTACTTTTAGTTTTCTTATTCATCATGCACAGCCTGAGCGGATTTTTTATCATTTCCTTTGTGACATGGCGAGATCTCGGCTCTCAGCAAAATGAATATACAGGAGGGTAGATCCGAAAGTAGCAGAGCAAACAAACAAAAATCCTTTAAGAAAAAATATTTTATATTCCCAACGTAATCTCTTTTTAGCTCGTTACACTTTCCCCGACGATATCCAACAACTGCGATACTCTGTGTATACTAAACAAGCCCATACTTGTAAACTCCACCTCTTCATGGCTGCGAATGTATGCCTAAAGGGACTAGTTCTACTCCTTCTAGCGAATAAAAGGAGAAAAAAAAAAATTCGAATTTCAAATCCTTGATTTTCTCCGTCACGATAAAAGATGCGCGAACTGATGTATTGTGGGCGATTTTTCTTAATCGCTTTATTCACGCGATGCAATTTTTTTATAATATGATAACTAGTTCCTAGCATGTAGACATAGGAAATAATCGTAAAGCTCGATTCAATCCATTTTAAATAAGATTCGTTTTTAGATCACAAAATGCCAATGCATCAAGTTCCCTCCCAAGTTTCGCCAAAAAATGCGAACTGCAAATTAATCATACAACTATACGAACAAATATAAGGCAAACGGACGGAAGGACAGACCGATCTAAACTTATTCAAAAAATGATACTCACTTAGCGTAGTAAAAATTATGTCTACCGTTAGTCTTCGTACATGTTGGCGTACCACAAGTGCGGTATTCCATCCTAATACTACTACAACTACTATATATATACTAAGTTGATAGGGAGCCATTTAATTGGCGATGCTGAAAAGTTATATGGCGACAATTGAACGCTCCCAGATATCACTCTCATCTATGTCGCATGGCTTAGAAAAATACTTTTTTTAAATCACGCAATATACCGCTAGTGGAGTGGCCGTAAGCCGCCATAACTCGCGACCTTAACCTATTTGAGGACTTCTGCGGAATACTGTCCACCAAGGTATTTTTAAAATGCAATATTTTCGAAATGCGAGCGGATTGACACGAGCCCTTTATGGCACGCGGGCTATATAAACTCGTTTTTAAACTCGTCTTAAGGGCAACACAATATCGTATTAAGTGCATAATCACATAGTTTAATAGGCGAAATTAATATTAAATTCCCTTTTTACGCATATAATTATTTTCTATGAAGGAAGCACCTATGGAAGATGTGATGTATAACTTGAGAATATGTAATTTTTATATATTTAAAACACACATACACACACTTTTAAAGACAGAGCATATATGAAAGCAAGAACAAGAAAAATCATCCGTTCAATTCGACGAAAAAGGTAAAATATGTGGAATTTTTCTTAGAAAGCAAGAGAGAAGAGTGTTTTCTTTGACAGATCGAACTACTTGTGATGCGAAATGGCATGATGGAGCTGGCAAAAACCCAAATGGGAGGGAGGATATCACTTGTTTCTCATTTACATGAGTAATTCCCTTGGTCGCTCGATTAGTTCGAAAGAGATGCCCTTTACTGCCGTTTATCTCATTTCAGTTTAATTTTTAAATAGACATATATGTATGTGCGTGTTGTACATTTTGTTACAGGTTTTACATAAAGACTAAAAACTTTTATCTCGTAAATATTAAATGAGTTGTGTACGCATCTACCCACAGTTATTCTATTGGTAATAAGCTTACTTAACTAAGTGTGACTCTCAACTGAATTGTGTAACTAAAAGTATAAATAATTTGGGAAAATTCTACCTCACATTATACGCATATGCATAAAACGAAAACATAATTGGCCTTAATCTAGTTTTCGATTGAGACACACACGTGCAACTTTGTACGGTAACAACCGTGCAATTGATTCCGAATAACTAAATAATCAAAAACAAACCGATCGATTATATTATAATGCATATAAAATCATCCTTTAGCTTTATGTTCATATTCTCACACATGCATCCGTACACTGTGTCAGTAGAAGGCTAATAACGAAATGTTTAGGGCATAGAATAAAAAAATATTTCATAATTATTATCTTTAGGTAAAGTGATGCACGGGCAATTATGGGCAGGATTGTAGGTGAAAGCTTACGGGGGCAGAGAAAGTTATAGGACAAAGTAGACAGACAATCTTGCCTAATTTAAGGGTTGACAGGCAATCCGTTGTATATAAAAAGTTGGAAACATCACATCATAACAAAGCTTGTCTTAGGGCTTAATTCTTGATTAATTTATCCCTTCTTATCACACAGAAGCTTGCGATAATATCTTCTTCTGTATTACTCGCATATACTCTCATGTTACATGCAAAGGGTTTACATTGTTGTTATTGCTGTCCGTCATTATTATTTAATTAACTATAGCTCTGATAACTTTACGCAATAATTTTGTGAAACTCTCTGCTAGATTGTAATGATTGACATAACTAATCCAACAATCAAACCGCGCTAAACGAACAAGAGGATTATATACATTCGCTACTCGCTACATCTGTTCAGTGACAGTGACAGTGACAGTTTAATATAGGTTCACTGAATAAATTGACAAAATGAAGACAAATGAATATTTAAAAGTGTAAGCGATTGCAAAACACTTTGTTGCAATCTAACGCGAAAGCAATCTAAAGAAAAATATACCTTTTCATTTAATTTTGAGTACATCGTTGGTTTGAGGAGTCAATTTTGTATTCAAGCGTTTACCTTAATCTGAAATTCATTTATTGTGACTAATTTCACACTTCCATGTCTGATAGAGAACGCATGTTAGCCCCCTTTAACTAGACCTTAACCTTTTACTTTTGTTGTCAGACTACTATGAACCTAGCATCTTAGTAATGGCAGCTTAATCAACCCTTCCCCCTCCGACTTAAGTACCTTATAGCCAACTCGACATCCCGCCAAGAAATCAAGAATTGATCTACGTTTTCTTTCTAGATTGTTGTTTCCCCTCTTTCAGTCTGTTTTGGGACTAGTCTAGCATCTCGTGAAATAGGCAATTTGGTAAATATATTGACGGTAGCTTGGCCAAGTTTTTCTGTGTCCACCTGGTTCCCGATTTTTCGTCGCAACTAGAGCATCTGGCTGCTAGACAAGCTAATCGCATGTTGGTTTGTCCTTTTCCGGGTTGAAATGGGAACCCTAAGCCCAGCCCAGCATTCTCTCAATTAGCTCAGATAATTTCGAGAAATTCTAGTAGGTAGCATACTTGTGATTTAATCACATTTCTTCCTTCCTATCGTATCTATAACCAAGGCGTGGCATTCCCCTAGTTGCTTTAACAAGCCCTCCGTCTTCGAATCTAGGCAGATGGCAGCCTAATATCCTGATAAGTAGCGTACTCTCTCACAATCTAGCTAATCTTCTCCCAGTCCAATTAGCTTAAGGCCAGCTCACCATCTTTTCCCTTCCATTAGTCTTTTTCTAAGATACCTCGGGCCAATTTATCTTTCTCCAAGTTACTACTAAACTCACTCTTTTCTGTCAACTTTATCTCAGGAAATAACTGTACTTGTAAATGTACTTGTATCTATTTTTGGGGCGTTCAAAATACCTAGAATAAGAGATAGTTCGGCAGGCCAAACGTGCTAGGTTCACTAAGAACCTCTTATAATGCGAGGTATGAAAGGTCTCGGCGGTTTCTTTTGACACCAGATGCTGTTGATGCCTATATATCGGGCAACACTCACTTGATTTTCTCAAGCGAACATGTGCTTAAAAGGTAACACTTCAGCTTACATTTTTTTATGAGGATAGTTTTCTGATTCTTTGCTCGTGTAAAAAGTTGTATTGATCTGAAAATGAGTTAAATATCCGAAGAAATACGCCATGTGATGCTTTTTTGCCAAAACATAGCGAAAAATTTGTGAAGTATACGATAAGAGTGCTCTGAATGAACGGAGGACTCGGGAGTGGTTTGTTCGATTACTTTCCGGAAATTTCGATGAGATTTTGCAATTCGTTGAGCAAGACCGGCACCCAAGCTGTCACATGCCAGTTTGGAGTCGTTTGAAAAGAGATGGGTACAAAAAGACGCTTAAAAGAAGATCAGAAAACTGTGGAGACCTTTTTTATCACCCATTAGTGTGCATTAAGATCAACAGTTCGGTCTTTTGATGCTTATTTCATAAGAGGTTAACTAATCAAAGTAAGTCTAAGTTTTGTTGAATTATGAAGCAACCGAATGTGAAAATGGTACCACAATCCATGATGAGAAGCACAATTTCTTGCCGATAATTTGAATTTGTATTGAGGGCAAATCGGGACAGATATCGAAATTGTGTGAATATATATACCGGTAAATCTGAAATTATTCGTTAAATCTTTCTGTACATTACATGGGACAATCAACGAACTGAATCTTGACTAAAGGTGTGTTTGTCAAAGCAATAAAATTTTGCCACTAATGTGCTCGCAGTCAGTTTTAGTGCGAATTTTTATCTATTATTTAAATCGCATTGTAATCATTTTAATTCGTACTGATGGACAGCTAACCTATTAATTAAACTATTGATATGTTTTATTGAATAGCAAATTCAATTTTGGTTAAACGTTAACTGCTTGATCTAATTTCAATTTCTAATACAAACGTATTCAATGAATTATTTAAAAACATATTTGTCCACAGTACACTTTATCAGCAAGTGAACAAATGCATTGCAAAAACAATGAACCAGAAAAGAAAAAAAAAAGCAGAAAAAAAGGAGCAAACGGAACTTTTGATTTTGACATACTTTCTCATGTCTGCTTACGTGGTCGCTCTCTCCCTCTCTATCTATATATCTATCTACCTATCTATCTATCTATCTATCTATCTGTTTCTTCTCCTAAGCAGGTATGTCAGGGTTTCTTATTGTATGTTAGTGAAGTTCTCGTTCACCTAGGGTGAGTTTCCCATTTCACCAACACACAACACTTTATGTGGGTCAATGTAAATATACGGCTATGCGGCTACGGCCATAGAACTTAAAACAAATAAACAAACAAATATAAGCAAAATATCATATGTTTGCTTGTAATCGATTTACTGGTTGTTAGCCTTGTCCAGCTAGCTGTTGGCACATATTCCCATTAATGCTGAAACAGTGAACTGAAATTGAAATTTAATTAACAAAAAAACGATATTGAGAAAAAGTCAACATTAACTGAAGCATTTTATCAAATCCATAGTAAAGAATAATTGCACGTTTCCAACTCACAACGCAACCTATCAATAAACAACACCACCGCTTAGAAATGTTCTATTTTCAAAATGTCCTTCTCACATGTCCCAATGTACCGTGTGCAACAAATTTATCCCTCTAGACCTGACTCTTTCTCATCTACAACCACGATCAACTTTACTGGCCATTTTTTTTTTTTTGTTTTTTAAGTGATTATATCGCTGCAGCAGCCAAAAGAAAAGCAACAACTTGTAAACAACATCTATTGTGGGCTAAAAGGGCACATAACAGAGATATATGAGATCTATGAAAATATGCGGTAACACAGTAGCCGGCCGCGCTGGGCATCGCTACGTGAAGGGGCTCAGCTCCTCAAAACGATTTATTAGTAAATAGTGCAAATGTGAATTAAAAAAGGAAAGAAAGAAATGTATCCACATATCTATAGCTAGCAAGTAAGCGGAGTGTTTTGTTAGGGATATTGATTGTTGTGTAATCGGCGAGTATTTGAACTTAACCGAACTTATCGAAAAGATCTGACGAGCTTCGTGGGAAAATTTTATTTTATAGTTTAAAAAAAAAAAAAATGTAAACAAAAAGATGGGGTTCCGGGAGAAAAGCGTTTAAAATGTTAAAATGCGTTGAAGACATCTTCTCTTGCCATAATAAGTTTTTTTTTTTGGCAATTTTTATTATTACTCCGCAATGTCAGGATCCTAAAAATGCTCTGCCATGTTTAACTATTTCTCCGCTTTCTATCTCCCTGCTCGAATATTATTTACTAGAAGGTACCATCTATCAAGGGCAGAATCGCACGAAATGAGGGACAAAATGATAAGGAATTGTACATCATTGTAAATCATCGCCAACTGCAAGAACTTTATGCTAAACTTTTAATTTCTTGACAGAAACAATGACGCCTCTCCCGTCGCTTCTAGTCTAATATCCACTACTATACTAACTACAAGTAACTACAACTAATGACCACAGACATATTCTAATGACATCTATTAGCGCTTTAGGGAAGTTAGAGTTCAACAGACTCCTATCTGCAAAGGTGCAACTTCCCAACAGGGATTGATCTGACACAGGAAGTGTTGTTGGAGCTCTTGAGAAACTTTGCACAAAAAATTTCTTTCTATTCATGAATTTTTCGCCACATATTCCTGGAGGTACGAAGCATCTATTAAGCCAATCTTCGTGTTTTATTGCCAATCCCCTGCAGGATACAAGTGATCACATGCTTTGCACGCGTGCATATTACGCACTGAGTTATACTATTAACTAAAGCCCAAAAACGTTCTCCTTTTCCAAATATGATTCTCAACCTTGGCCAATTTCTATTATTACTCAGCCCTTCGGTACGGCTTCCCACTATTGAAATGTAGGAGTTCATATTTTCTCTACGTATCATGTGTCCAAAATACGCAGTTGCTTTAGCTTACGCTCTTCGCAGGACTTCGGCACGGGATATGTGATCTATTCACGGTGTTTTTGGAATTCGACAGTAGCACCCGTCCCACAAAAGATGTGTGGTTACATTAGAAGACATCGAAAGTGCCCTGAAAATTATTCTCGATAATTGAAAAGCGAAGTTGCCAGAGATAACCGACATTCTAAAGATTTTATAAGACGGTGTACTTACTATTTTGTACTTAGAAGAAATTGGATATGAAAAATCTTTTTGTTGAACAAGTACGTCATCTGCCCGCAATAGGATACATAAACCGTCTCCCAAGTCGGTGAATTGCTGTGCCCATTTGCCCTGTTCTCCAGATCTGGCAGAAAAACAGATTTGGATAATACAATTTGATGATTGTATAAGCGCAAGTGTGTTTTTGACGGCCTTCAGAAATTGTTCCATAAACAAGGTAGCGAAATATTAGAGAACCACTGAACAGTTTGTGGTAATAAATTGGAAAAAAATTACTTTTCTTATTTAGCCCCGGGCATTATTAACTGATATATATTCTAATCCCATCACCAATCCTAAGCTATCACTCAAGGGACCTTACTTATGCGTGTAGCAAGGTCGCAGTCAAAAGGAAGTTGGAAAACGGGCAGGGGATTGCCGCAGTGAAGTGGACGCGTACTCTATCGATACAATTATATGGATGACCGACTGACCACTCACTATTTCAAGAGATTTAAAACGGTACACGCCCGACTTGTTAGTTGATACTCTTATCCACTCAGTATTTCTATTCCCAAGCTTTGTTTGCAAAATTAAAATTAATTACGAAATTTTTTCTCGAAACGTTTTAGATAAAAATTATTTTCTTATTTATTTTTCGTTTTTTCTTTTTAAATCATCATCACAAAAAAATAGAATTCACTATTCGACTAGGGCTACACCTCTATTAGTAGCCATTATTAGAAATTATATCCGGAAAAAACGTATAAAACGTTATAGTCGTGCATGTAAGAAACTAATTTACTCATGTTACGTCAACCTTAGTGTCAATGATATGCCGCAACATAAATTGCACACATTAACTAAGCACTTGAGTTGATAAGCCCCAGAGTGGTAGTTGGTAGTTGGTGAAGTAAAGTTTTATATCAAAAAAACAAAAGAAAAAAAAAAGAAGAAAATATTTAAGAAACTTTATTACGTTAATAATCCCTTGCGCTTACTTATAAGGTGAAAAGTTATTGATCGATATTCCTTTTGGACAAGCAAAGCTTTTCGCTTCAAGGGCTTGCAAAGTTTTTCGAGACGTTACCGTTCATATGTTCGTGCATGGCTGCCTCTTTAAATTGCTCCAGCACTGATTGACAAATATTGCTGCACAGAATATTTGACATCTGACTGTTGACTTTTTGCACGGCCACCGCCTCTATAGGTCATGTTTAATATTGAAAAACTTTTCATTTCTTACAAAGACTTCTGTTTTCACAAAACTTGTGCAAAAATGTGAAAATCTTATGAAAAAATGAAAAGTGAACGAAAAGAGATAAAAACGTATTAGGAACAAGAAATTGATTACTATTCGCTTATGAGTGCACCACGGACTGAGTTTACTTTCGCTTATAATTGCTATGTAGGTGCAATTCTACAGAGTCATTCATCTCGTGGCTCAGAAAGCGAACGTAAATAAAACACATTTTTGGTGCAAAAATCTCGAACAAATTCTCTCTCTTCTCCATACGCATACCCGTATTATTTGACTCTTGCCGTTATATATACATAGTTGTGCAGTGTACACAAACTCCTAAAGCCTATTGGTTAAATGATTTCGAAAGTAAGCGAATGTTGCCCCTCGTCCCTGGAAAGGAAACAAATCTGTGTGTTCACAGAAGATCTGTACACGTAGGAAAATTAATCTGTCGCTGTGGTTCGTGATCTGAAAATGGTACTGCACTTACCGTCAAAGGAGAACGCTTTTGAAGCAAAAATTATACCTCAACTTCAACGACCGTGTAATGTCCGGAAAAGCCTAGGCGAGCTTGCCACACAAATGATGCGATATAACTCTATTGGGCTCTTTACTTTGGCTTCATGTTGGACCACTGGCTTACTCGAACGAACCACTTATTCTCCCAAACTATTCCTGTATATCGATGAAATAGCAGTAGACTTATATGGAAAAGGGACAAGAATTGTTGTTCGAGGGGGTCATTTACATCAAATCCTTTTTAAATAAAAATGCCATGAACGAATAGCTAGAATAAAAGAAAATTCTTCCTGATACCTTTTATCGTTGAGTTTTTATTACAAATTTAAAAAAGAACTTATTTGGCCATAAGCTACAAACAATCATAGTTTGAATATTTCATTATTTCATTTTTTTAGCAATTGGAAGGTGGCGTTTTTGCTCGATCACACGCATTTCCCGTACTTGGCCTATTAAAGTTCTTTAAATTGCAAACGTATATTTTTGTCTCAATTCTAACAAGCCTAAGAATCTCAATAACGGACATACTGACAGACAGACATTTTTAAATATTACAATACCGAAAGGCATCATAAAACTGGTACATCTTTATATCTTTATATATGAGACAAAGATATGTAATGATGTTTGTTACTTGTTACTTTAACAAAAATGAGAAGATCGCTGACGGAGAACTGGTTTTCTTGGCAGAGCTTTTCAATATTAACGCAAGCAAACCTTCTATCTATACATTAGATTCGAAGCCGAATTAACTTTTTCTCCGTCCTACTAAACTCTCTCTCTCTCTTAACTTTACCTACTACAGAGTTTTTCAGTAAGTGTAGCAAGATTTCTTAGAAACAAATAAAAAGAATAAAGGAAAGCATTAAGTGAAAGGAAAACTTTTGTTTTATTCTGAGGCGTCTTCGACGCACTTAACTTCTAAATACAACATCATTCACCTGGCCACAAGTGCTCGAACGTGATGATGATGAAAGCAATTTTCGACCAGTTTGTTCACTATGACCACTATGTCCGACCTAATAGCTCAATTAGTATGCGTTTTAAACGGGTGCAGACTATCTGGTTTACTGCTGCAGACAAATGGCCCCACAAGGCACAGTCCAAAACTCTGTTTGGAGAACATTTCGATATTAGGATTTCTTGAAATTCCTGCATTCCATTCTTAAATTTTAATGAAACGATGACGCAGTAAGTTCAAAGCCCATGATAATAAATTATCAATTTTGTAGAGGAAAAAAGGATTTGCTCAGTTCAAATGAATATTTTATTTATGTACTGAACGATTGAGATGCAAACCAGCCTCATTAAACAATCATTTGCATGCTATTCAAAGGTAAAATTAACGAGTCGACAACATTTATGGTGACCTTGAGTTCTTTAATACTTAAATAAGACGAACTACTCTGCAAATTTTTAAGCACAAGTCCTTTCCCAAAATTATCCAAAGTACACTCACAATCAACGATAATGACCGAGAAGGCATTGGAATGCGTAAATTTCGCTTTTCAGCGATACATGCCCAAAAGCCAAACATTTCCGTATCCCACTACTAGCACACGAATATCGTGCAAAGAAAATGTCCGCTCGAAATTATGAACAATATGGCGAATAGGAAGAGCACCGGAAAACCTTTATGACAAACGCAAAACTACCTGAAAAGTTGCAAATTATTTCGATAGGACGTTATTGAGGCACATAATTTCTCATATTAAACATGCAACACCCAACTGAATGCAACTAATGAAAGCAGACGAGATTTTCATCCTTAAAATATCACTGAAATGTCAAACGGAAATCAGAGAACATCTCATGAAAACCCTTCAAATACACACAAACAATCAGTAAATACATCGGCAAGTTCTCATGGTAACAAGTAATAAATAATATCTTGAAATTGCCGACAAAAGCCATAAGCAATAAGATTACTTTGCAGACATTTAAACAAAGGCAGATTAGTTTAACTGAAAAGGAAATCTTTGCGCATTCTTTTTTACCGTAAAGTAAATCAATTTTGTGGAAAAGTTTACCTTATGGTAATTATCGAGGCAAACACAGCAAAAACAAAAAACAAGTAAAAACATTATAGCCGGGCAAGACCCTACACGTCCTTCAGTATGCTACACCACTTCTGCTAATGCAATTATTCGTTGGTTTCGATAACAGTCCACCCAAATAATTACACACTATTTTCATGCAAAGACATAAATTTCATGAGAGTCCGCATGTTGCAGAGTCTCCATTCCACGGGATCCACATCTAGCAAACTTTATTTATTTCCTAAATATGTTACTATTTTTCACTATCCGTCGTAGAGACCTAGAAATTATACTTTCTCTTCCTGCAAGGACTTGCTTTTCATGCTAAGCCTTACATACGTTCGGGTCTACACAATAGACCTATGTGATCCAACTTCCCTGCTATCAATTTTTTTTAAATTAATTTGCTACTATGCTACTAAAAATTAAACCTTTTTCTGAAGCGCTTACTATTTGTGAGAAATTTTATATGGAGTGGGGTCCATGTGCTGCAAACTTGGTCCACTTACTTTTTATTTCAAATTCCTCTCATGAGCAAATTTTCATCATAAAAGATTGACAATTAGGAATGATTGACTTATAAAGCATTACATTTCCTGAGAACTCTTATATGTGGTGGTATCAAAATAATAGACTTACGTGGTCCAAATTTGTTAAGATTTATTCCCTTGTCAGTTTACTATTACGAACCACGAAATATTGAAAATTAGATCTTTTTATCATATAAAGATTGCACTTTCGTGGAGACGGTTATATGGAAGGGGGTTCAAAAAATTCCCCCGTCCGATCCAAAGCTTTCACATCAATTTAGAATGTCGAATTACTATTATTTAGCCACTCTTGTCGAGAAATTTTGAAAGTTGTAATTTTTTTCCATATAATGATTTTTCAAAATAGGCCGATCCAAACCATTTTCAATAGCGTTCGTTATTGGGTCAAAGCACGTTAATTTACCAAATTTCATGAAAATATCTGTAAAATTGCGAACTATAGCTGTATAGTGACAGGCATCAGCCGGACTTCTGTTCACCCTTCAGAACGTGATGCAAGAGCGCCGAGACGAAATTTTGCAAAGCAGTTTCCGCACTAGCGTTCTACCCATTCATCGCCTTCGTATGCATCCGATCATTGTTCTTCTAGAATAAAGTACGACGAAAATGCTGCTTTTCTTTTCAAAAACTAAACTTAATATTAACTTAAATAATCCGATAAATGGTCAATAATGACAGAAAAAGGCAATTATGTGATGGAATAGATAGATAAATGATCAAAAAATTTGATATCTTGAAGATTGAAATTTGTTTTTCCTCGCAACACAATGTTTGGAAACGATCCGTGCAATAATTCCTTAAAATGTTCATTCGTTTCATCGCAAATTTCGTCGACCATATCTTTACGAATAACATTTCGCAGAGAAGTTCATTTGATCTTTCATTGACATGCAATGCACGCAATGCTTCCTTTCTTGGTAACAAAATTGAACTTTTTCATCAATCAAACTTCGATTGTTTTTCTATAGCTAAGGACACCAATTCACTACGCCCGGGCTGCAAAGTCACTTAATGTGATAGTGCTTTGCGAGATTGCCTTCATTGCCTCAACTATTTAATATGTTTCCAAAATATGTTTTTTTTTTCTTTCTAGTACTTAAGCGTACACGTAATGTCCCCCTCAGATATTGTTATTCTAGGATCAAAAAAAAAAAAAAAAATATTACAGTGGTCTAGCCCCTGCTGCTATAAAAACATAACCTAACTAAAGCTGTATTTATGATTTTACTCCCTTTCCAGAGAAGCCGACTTGTACCTTCCTACCTACATGAGATTTTCTGAGCTATCTTCGGTGTAGTTGTCGATACTTACGTTCCTTTTTAAGGCTTCGCTCAAATTAATGAACAAAATATATATCGAGAACTTCCGAGAATAGGAATTTGAAATTTTTAACCTCAAAGCTTTCAGAATTCAGTTACACTAATAACAATGACACTAATAGCAATGTGTTCTCTGCACTTCTTTGCCCAAATGTTTTGCTTACGACTTTGTTTGTTTCCTTTCACTGCTTTATCTAGGAATCGTTACTTACAGCAAGTGTAGATTATAGGTAAAGAAAGACAGGGAAAGAGTGAGGCATGTATGTGGACGTGTGACATTTAGAAATTTTAATGAGGAAATAAAAATATAAAAAAACAATCGGAGTACAGATCACTTGACATTTTTGTCTTGAAATTTATGGGGATTGATGTAAAAAGAGAATTATTTACAACATATTTACCTCGGCTTGGCGGTAGCGAGCATTCAGCGTAAGACTCAAGCAAAGCCCCATACAACTGTCGTATTACATTTTTTTTTTAAATTTTTTTTCGCAACATTTTTCTGTTATTGTAAGAAAAATATTTGAAAAATTTTCAAAAACATTTTATCAAAGAGATTTATGTAGTAGTGAGAAGTACCTTCTTGAGAAGTTGTATCCGTAATTCAAATACAATTTGTTTTAGTTATTTTTAACAACTTATTTATTTATTTATTTATTTATTTTTTTTTTTTTTTAATTATTTTTCTTACTTCATTTTTGCAGGAGCCTTTTGTAACTGGGCTTGGGATCGGTTTTTATGTTGGCCACCAACACCAGCCGGTGTACTGGCACGCATGCATTGTCCCTCTGGCTGGCATGGCATAGATACAAGAAGTAAGTTGAAATATTTTGAACAAATCTACAAACAAATTAAATTATTTAGTTTTATTTTACTTTAAATAAATAAATAAATAAATAAATTCGAATAAATAAAAGTTTAGTAATTGACGGTATGGTTTAACATGAATCATTCCTTTTTAATAAGCTCTTCTTCTCGATGTTTAGAAGAACTTAATATTATTTATGACATGGCAGGTGTTAACATATGTATGTGTATGTATGTATGTATATATGTATGCGTGCATGAATAAAGAAAACCAAAAGGAAAAAATGCCTTCAAAGCTGTGTCAATTTGCAAACCAAGTCATTTTCCAAGTATTTTACTTAAAAGTTTTATTCACTGAATTTATGATGATTTGATGCCTATGAATTTGTATAGCACAAAAAGAAGAAGCAGAAAATTAAAAAGGAGAAATAAGCTTCGCTAGGAACTTTATTGCATTTAATATTTAATGAGCCCTAGAAGAGAGAACCAACCGACGTGTGTGCGTGACTTTATGGCTAAATGTGTATGTGTGTTTTTGAGTTAGTTTTCCATGCTCGTTCTTATAACGAATTCATTTTTTATTTTATATCAGGCACTTTTTATTAACCATTTTTGTATAATTGTTTACGTACCATAAAAACTTTAATTAAATTACAAGGCATATCAACAATAAATTATAAAAAATAAAACTTCATTCAACAATTTTTAAATAACACGTAGGTGGCTAAGCGTTAAGAATTTTCGTTTCTCTCACACATTTTCAGTCAAGGAATTGAACAAAGTTTTCTTCCGTTTGATTTCAGTCTAATTCTCATATGCCTCTGCCTTTCTCCCTCTTTCTGATAAAAAAGATCTCTTACTACGATTTGTGAAACGAGGGAACATTACTTTCCCTCACGTTTGTAAGCACATTTTGACTGAGTTATATAGTGAAGCCCAGCTGAACTAGGAACAGGTAAGAAAATTAAATTCGGTCGGGACCGACTCGTTTATAGCCGTCACCATTTAACCCATAAAAAGACAAGCAAAGTAACAGAACAAAAATTTTCATGCTCTACAATATTCTTTCTTTTCAACATGAAAGTCTTTGTCGTAGAGGCATGTAGGTGTTGTAGACGCGTCCTTTGAAAAGTTTAGGTCAATTACAAATTCTTTTGCAAATTTTGAGAATGTTTACCACAGATACTACAGAGTTGCGTCAACAGACAGATGGACGGACGAACAGGCGGGCATGTTTAGGTGCATTGCAAATTTGAAACTGAACAAAAATTTGTATATTATATGGGGTTCTTGAAGCTTGTTTCTCCGCATTGTAAAGGTATTGAAAAAACAATTATATGTTGTTACACTATAATATTGGGTAGGCGTGGTCAATTTTTTCCACTTTTGTACACAAATGCTATAGCATCGCCCATAGAATATCCGTTCAAATTATTGCACATTTGCTTGCTATAATAGTTTATGAGTAATGATCACAATATAAATTTTACATCCCTCTTTAAAAACAAAGGCATTCTCATTTTACGTAGCACTGTAGGCGTGTCTTTCAATCGATTTGGTTAATTTTCAATTCCAATCTGCATGCAAGAACTTCCAATATTTTTGCCAAATTTGAATTCGATGGTTTCATTTTTGCGACCAGAAGAAGGTCTACAACAGACATTACACAGACGGACGGACGGACAGGCTTAAATCGATTGAGGATTTGATACTGGCCAAGAATATATATACTATTCTTAGCGTTGCAAACGTTTCGATAAAATGAATATACCCCTCAGCCCTCGGTGATGGGTATAAAAATAATGCGGACTTAATAGTCCAATGCAACACAGCATAAAACCGTGGAGGTTTATGGAACACAACTTTGCATTTCGTAACGTTATTTTTCAATATTAAACGCATCTTACAGCACTTGAAGTACAAACTATATATATATATATATATATATAACTTTGTATATATATATATATATATATATATATATATATATATATATACATTCGTATGTAAATATATGTAACACACAGAAAGACTTAAGATAGACACCGCTTTTATTATATCCACCATTTCAAAATCATTTCGTAAATCGGTCGTTCGTCTGTCCATCTGTCCATCTCATGTCTGTGTACGTATTTTCGTGTTCAACCTACACGTCGCAAATTGTTTCGATATTTTGATGAAATTTGGTACACTGCCATATTCTTGCGCCAAAGGCGAACCCTATGCAAAAATGGATTGAGTCATTTTTTCGACCACTCTCCATATAACGTTTGAAAAGTCTTTATGTGAAAATGTATTACAACTTTCCAAATATCTCGACAAAAATCATTAAATAATAGCATTTCAGCATTCTAAGTTGGAGCGAAAAATGCCGGTCGGATGAGGCAATTTTTTGATCCCCTTCTCATATGAGCGTTCCTACGAAAATTGATTGTTCAAATGGCAAAAAAGACTAATTTTCAATATTTCATTGTTACAACTGATTCGCAATAGTAATTTCATACGGAAATTAATTTAACTAAATTTGGATCATGTAGATCTATTTCTTGGTTCCCATCAGATATAAAGGTGTTAATGAAATATAAGTCTTTATTTGATATTTTATTATAAAAATGGGTCCATTACAGCAATTTAACATGAAAATTAACCATGGGAAATTTAGATCCACATGGGTATACTTTTTCAGATCCTACGATAGCGGTTCTCATGAAGAGTTAAGCGAAATCGCATCTGAAAAATACTAATATCTTTGACAATTAAATCAAACTTGCTGCATTTGGATCACATCAATCCTCCAATATCAGAGGACTCTCATGAGAAGTATGTTTTTACATGAAAATAATGTAACGTAATAATTTTTGTTGCATTGTCGCGAAATTGAATCAGCCACTGAAGTGATGTAGGGTATTTAATTGTCGGGTTAGCTCAACTAAAACGTACTTACTTGATTTCAAATTAAGGATTTAAGGAGGTCACGACGAGGATTTGCTTTAAAGGCCAATTGTAACTGAAAAACTGCGATTAAACTGAGTGTAAAAAATGCTTCGAACACAAGATTTTTTACTTTTATAGCAGATTTCTAAGGAAAATTTTTTTTTGCAAAAAAATCGTATAAAATATCAAATAATTCAATTTACTTGATGATGACCCCTTGCGGGGAAACTAGGCGTACAGTCATAGCGATCGAAGAGTTCATAAGATCTTTAGGTGAAATAGATAGTTATGTCGATTTTGAGTACATCGAGAATATTGAGAATGAAATTTTTCCTGAGTTCAATAATCATTTTCAGAAAAGTATCGATGAGGGTCGACAAAATTTTATTTAAAGCCTACACTGAACTTAACTTAATTAAGAATCGATTGTAACTTAAACGAATGAAAGAAAGTTCGCTTTGTCACTGAAAAGTAAAATAAAATGTGATATTAGAAGGAAATGCGATTTATTCACTTATATATATATATATGTATATATATATACGATATTGTTTTGATTCCTTTTTGTTTCACTTTATTTGCAGAATTTGCGAACCGTAAATGTGAACTAAATGGTCAGTGGGGTAGTCGACCTAATGACACCTATAATCCTAATGGTTGGACTGATTATCAACCCTGTTATAAACCAGAAGTTAACGAACTTATGCAACAAGTACCAAATCTTGATGTAAGAGGTCATCTGTGCATAATCCAATTAAAAATTTCTCGTTTAAAATGATTCTCTTCGCTTCTCTTCTCTTCTCTTTTCATTTCTTTTTTTCTTTTCGCAATTCTTAGTTATTTTTGGAAATTGCACGCCGCACACGTACCTTGGAAATAGTTGGTCTTATTTTGTCCCTGGTGGCTTTAATTATATCACTTATCATTTTTTGTAATTTTCGCTCATTGCGCAATAATCGTACAAAAATCCATAAAAATCTATTCATTGCTATGGTTTTACAAGTTATTATAAGATTGACATTGTATCTGGATCAAGCATTTCATCGTGGCAAACAAGAAACAGCTACTAATACAAGTGTCACAGGAATTGAAAACACCGTAAGTCTCTGCTTGCTATTGATTTCATGTTACATCTTAAAGATTATAGATTACATATGATATGCAGACACATCGTGATGTAAACGTGATTGTATTTACGGCGTCGACTTAATTAATAGAAAAATGATTTTATATAAATCCATCACAACACGAAACGCAACTAACTTAATGAATAAACAAAATCTTATATAAAATTTCTTGGAAAGGAAAAATAATATAAAAAATTTAAAACTTAATGTATATCGAGGATGCAGGAATAATCGTTGAATTGTCCCTGCGTCATTTATGGTATTTATTTAACTGAAGAATGATAGAAATCCGAACACTGTTTAAAAATGAAGATACTTTCTGGAAGAATCCATCAACTGAATGTATTCGGATAAGTGACAAGTAATTGAATTCCATTTAAATTACGACAGCAACCAAGGGTTTTGTTTAGAATCAAATTTCATCAGCGAAATTCACAACCGGATAAAATCGGATAAATAATAGTAGCAACAAGAAACCTACGACTTTAACGATAATAATTGACTTTGCTTCCTTTACTACACTAGGACTATAAAATCGGATTCCTTGAACAAAATTCATAACCGGATAAAATCGGATAAATAATAGTAGCAACAAGAAATCTACGACTTTAACGATAATAATTGACTTTGCTTCCTATACTACACTAGTGCTATAAAATCGGATTCCTTGACTTGAATGAAATTCACAACCGGATAAAATCGAATGAATAAAAGTAACAATGGAGTTTTTATTTTATGCATTATTAGTAAAATTCTACGAATGAAGTTCACACACACGTACAAACAAGGGTTATACGTAATAGATACTAATAACTAATTTTGTTTTGAGCGAGAATCTATGAGAGAATTACGAAACTGGGGAAAACGGAAGAGCTTTCGTTTTGGAAATAAAAATTACTATAAACAATTTATGAATCTTATGTTTTCGTGCAGAGATTCCTAACCGAGTAAACAAAAATAATAAACTTACCACTAAACTTGAACAACTAAGAATGATTGGGGGAAAAGAGTTTTGACTTCAACAGTCAAAACTATTTCTGTACAGTAAGTAAAGTAAGGTTTTATGAGATAATTCCCCAAACGACTTCATAGAAACAACAAGTAAGAGAGTTATATTCGGCGGAAGCCGAATCGCGGATACCCACCACTATGCTTTTCGCATTCCACTGTCCAAGTTCTTTTATTTGATACCCATATCGCTAATATTATTGACACAAAATTAAACGTGGGGTCTATCAAATTCATTTTAAAATTAACCCATTTTTAGGCAGATAATATGTCTTTATTTGAGGAGTGTACAAAATAGTGTTAAACGTTTTGGCTTGTTTGCCTTATGACAAATAAGCATTAGATCTCAAAAAAGTGAAGAGAATTAAATTTAATTACTCGTAGCTTTGTGTGAACAAGGTTCCATTTTTGGACTTGGCGAGTAAAGTGTCTCGAAAAGCAAATGTGGAAAATTTCAGCCGGCTAACTTTAATAATTCACGAATAAGGAGCAATAATCCAAAAAATTTTTGTTTACAAAAACCCGAGTTGTGTTCAGTTTACGCTCCACTGCGGACTTCAGCTGTGACCAATTTCGCCCATTTTCAATACCAACCCGCGTGCAGAAACTACCAATGTTTCTACTAAATTTGAAGTTGATATCTACATTTTTGCGACCAGGAGAGAGACCAACGACGCACACCGCACAGACACACAGACGGACAGATGGACAGACATGGCTACATCAACTCAGAATTTCACGTTGATCAAGACTATATATACTTTATAGCGTCTCTGAAGTTTCCTTTTGGGTGTTATACACGTACATTATCGGAAAGGCTTTTCTTTAGAGCAATTAAGGGTAAATAAGCCTTAAAGCGAAAGAAACCTTAAAGGTTGATAAAGTGAAATAAATGCACAAATAATTGAAAGCATTCTTTTGCAATGACTTTTAGAAAGAGTCCATTCGAATAAGTAACGAGAGTCGGAACACTAGCCGGAACTGTACTCTGTTATCTGTGTATCAGAAAGTTTCCGATTAATCGAAACTGATTGATTCCAAACTTGCAAATGAAGTCGAATTAATTCGAAAAATTTATGTTTAAAAGGGAAGCGAAAACAAATTCATTAAGAAAATTGTGTCCTTTATACACATAACAGTTATTCTAAAAGAATTAAAAAAAAAAACTTAAAAGAAAAACGAAAAGGAAAAATAAGTTTGCATACTCTGTAACATTGGATGGGCGTGGCTGATTTTCTCTATTTTGCGCAAATTTATATCGTACGCCTACTGCAAATCAATGGGCAAAGCATCCAGAAAACCGATATGTCCTCAATTTAGATTGCACTGTGAGTGCAGTCCATTTCCAATATCAACTTGCGTGCAATAATCTCTAACACTTTTGTCAAAACTCAAGTAGATATCTATTCTGCTAAGAGCAATTAACAGACAGACAGATGGACAGATCGACGGCAAACATTTCCAGAACGATTCAGATTTGATACTAATCAGAATCTAATACCTAGACTCGATATGGTCTTCTCTAAAGCTTCGTACCGAGTGGAGTGCATAACTTATGATGGAAAAATAATATTTCAATATTGCGTAACATTGAGTGGGCGCGGATGATTTTATCCATTTTTGCGCAAATCCTGCAGGATCCCACAGCATATAAATTCCAATTTTTATTGTTGTAACTGTTGTGATTTATAAGTAACGTAAAGTAAAAAAAAGTAGGTTTTTGTTTTTATTTTTGGAAAATAAACCTGGTCTCAAGTGATGTTGTATTGTGATCGTGTCGTTTAGTCGATTTGGCGCAATTTCACTACCAACTTGCTTGCAAGTGGCAAACTTGAAGCAAAGCAAGCTTCCGTTTTGCGACCAGGGTAGCGATACAGACGTGCAGGCAGACAGACGTACATGCTTAAATCGATTCAGAATTCGATTGCTAATCAAAAGTGCGTTATATACACTTTATGGGATCTTTGAAGTTACCTTCTGGATGTTGCAAGCGTTTTTTAGAATGCATAGCCCTTTCTTGTTCAAAAAGAGGTTCAATTAAAAAAAAAGCAAATGATCAGAAAAATATGAAAAAGTGGAAGAATAAATAAATAGAAATAGAATAGCAAGGGATAAGCTTGTATCCGGTATGGAGCGATATGGAAAATTGCATAAAACTTGAAATTAATCACGAAATTTCCACAATTAATGCCAAGCAGGCATAAGTCAAACTCATAGCACAAAAACATCGGCATTACTAAAGAATACCGCGAATGCTTGCACGCCCAGATACTGTAAATAAATGATTTTCAAGAAAAATGTGACCTTTGGATAAGATTCGTTAAAGCCTAAGTTCAAATACATTTCAAATATCGTTTTAAGCGTTACCCATAAATGTAAATGAGGATACAGTTCGATATTGAAATATGTCGGAAGCAATACCAACGACAAGGGAGCGCTTTGAATACGAACGGATAAATCCAAAATTTATTCGCATACAAATTGTTTTTGCAAAAATCTTTGTTCTCCACTTAAGGATTGTATTGAAATTTTCTATAACACTTTTTTCCGTTCATTTATGTTTTTATTCATTTTTCCTGTTCTCTTCACTGTTTCCCGTTTGTTTGCTTTTTTTTCTTTCTTTCAGCCCTATTTATGTGAAGCGTCTTACGTGTTATTGGAATACGCTCGCACCGCTATGTTTATGTGGATGTTTATTGAAGGCTGGTATTTACATAACATGGTTACAGTAACGGTCTTTCAAGGACGCTTTCCTCATACCATCTTCACGTTAGTGGGCTGGGGTATGCCTGTGCTAATGACAACGGTATGGGCGATTTGCACGGCCATCTATCACGATAGTGTACACGATTGCTGGTGGAATTATAACTTGACACCCTACTATTGGATATTAGAGGGACCGAGACTAATTGTTATATTGGTGAGAATGGTTCATGAAAACGGAGAATCATCATTGATCATAAGCAGACAAATGATAATTTGCGATTTTTTACTTTACATTGATTTCCCTGCTTTGTTCTTCTTCTTCTTCTTCTTGTTTTTTTTTTTTTTTATTAATATTTGCAGTTAAATTTTACTTTTCTTATCAATATCATACGCGTCCTTGTGGTTAAACTGCGTCAAAGTCAAGCTAGTGATATTGAACAGACGCGTAAAGCGGTCAGAGCGGCCATAGTCCTGCTGCCGTTGCTTGGCATTACAAACGTGCTGCAATTGGTTCCCGATTTACATACACCCTGGAAATTTGCTTTATGGTCCTATGTAACACACTTTTTAACCTCATTTCAAGGCTTTTTTATAGCTTTGATATATTGTTTCCTAAACGGAGAGGTGAGAGAGCGAATAGTACTGTAATCGTTGCAGTAGTGTTTGTTAATTACAAAGAAACGCAAAAGGAGACAACTTAATGAATATTAATTTTTATTTTAGGTAAGAGCTGTACTGCTGAAAAGTCTAGCTGTGTATATGTCAGTACGCGGCCATCCAGAATGGGTCCCGAAACGGGCGTCCATGTATTCAGCTGCCTACAATACCGCGCCTGATACCGAAGCTCAAGCCAATCATTTAGATAATAAAAGGTAAAAATTCTCGCTTTGTTATGCGGAAAAAATTCTCAAAAACTATCGCCCTCGTAGAAATGACTCACCACCGACCAATAAATCACGGTCAGGGAACGGCCGCAAGGCTAGCACCACCACAGTTATACATCATGGTAACAATGTAAATCCTAAAACACACTTAACCAGTCGTCTCTCGGTTGGCAGTGTGTACCGCCATCGTCAGGGCAGCGTGCAGAGTAACAACAATACAAGCTCGATTGCGAGCAACACGCCGCAACAACAGCAACAGCACCAACGCCATGGCCGTCATAATTGGATGTTTATGTTATGCTTTCGCGGCCATAAGGTACTTAGGGTACCGCCAGCGCCATCCGAACCTCCTGAGTCAGTTGTTTTTGAGTTGTCAGAGCAGTAGAGAATTTTATGCTTTGTTAGTTTTCTCTTTTCAACAATACTCTATACGATCGCAGATCTCGACACTCTTTCACATATTAACAATCTTGATACACAACCATACACACATATTGTATATAACTTGCTCTTAACAATTACTCATACAATAGTTAGAAACGCTCTCTCATCCGCTTTTTCCATTCATTCCATGCATTCAATAGCTTTAGCACTTTATTCATTAGGTCTTTAGCACTGTTCCGGCTGCTAAAAGGCTTCTTAGATACTTGCGTATGCACATAATATAGCTATTAGTGTGATATGCGATAAAATGTTTACAGCTTCCTATGCAAATAAATGAATTCATTAAATTTTCATTTATTTTATTTACGCACAAACATTTCCATCAAATTTCTTTTCATGTGAGAAAAACTCTTCCAGAGATTCATTTATTACGACATACATCTAATAGCCTATATATGTAGGAAAATGTGATCTCAATTATCACGGCTTCAAAAGCTTTTTTTGGCACACAGAACAAATAAATTTCAAACTATTTTTTTTCTAATAAATTTCCTACTGAGATGTCTTACTGAAACATTCCTTAGTTTCAAGAAATCCATACACGAAACTCATATCCTTTCGGAATTGTTGCTTAAGCCTAAGAAAGCGAATCAAATGGCAATTTTGACCCACGATAACCTTGACTTACATTGTTGTCTAATTATATTGGAGCTCGTCTTCTGCAACTAAACTTCAAACGCAAAATATTGTTCGATTGATTGATTGGTCAATAAATATCTTTCGGAATGGATTAAGCCCTTAATTCGACCTTCGCAACCCAAATGTCGCAAAATTATTTTAAACATTTGTTTTCATTAATAGCTCCGCGCATCTATGCGCATTACGAACACATTGTCCGCTTGGAACAACGTAAAGAAATGAAATATATGGAAAATATATGCCTCTCTTTACCACATTCACAATATATGTGATCTTTGTATCCTAATAAAGACGAATATGTTTCCAAAACGTGGACACACATTTTAATGACCCATATGTCATATGTCCCAAGTATATTTTCATATTTTTCTTTTTTTTGTATTATCTTATCGGAAATTGTTAGGCAAAACAATGAATTCCCAACGTAGCTGTACATGAGTACTCGCCTTGATGGCTTTACTCAATGTGTTAAATAGGAACGATAACCGTTGCACATTGGGAGTAGAACAATTTCCATCAATAGGGGGCCCTATCACCTTTGAGGTTCCATAACGATGGGCAGCATCGAGACCTATGTAAGATCTTATTATTTAGTGGCCCCATGAAGATTCAGGATAACCACAACATACTCCCCAAGAAGTAACATCCAGCGGTCAAGCAAAAGGCATGTTTCCAGTGTTCTAATGAATAGCCCATCGTACATACTAGGAGCGATCTGTTTATGGATAACGTGATCCATGTGATGATTCAAAATTTGTATACAGCTTATGGCAAAACTATACGAAGCTTTAGCCAGTCCAGTATTTGTCTTTTCCATACAACCTGGAAAGCCATCCATAAACTCTCCTTTCTCAAGAAATTCTCCTGAAGAAGAAAAAAGAAATCGACACAGCTCACCATCCAATGTCCATGGCTTCTGTTACACAGTCCCATCAGAACTGACTGGATAAAGGCCGCATCAGGTGAACAGCCGCGACCACGATGAGATAAAGTTTTTGAGAGTACAAGTAGCTAATGCATAATATGCTTGACATCTAGCTAGTCTAGCTAGAGAGTATTGAGCCTTTTGCACATGGAATAGCGTAAGTGCACAAGAACGGGAATTTTTATTCCCTACATCACTACAAGGGTATGTTAAATTTGTATGAAGTATGCAACACTCAAAAAGACTTGAGATAGGCCTCCTTATTATTCCAAGCTTGCCTGTACGTCTGTTTGTCTGCTCACTATCCGGTTTTCTTTTGTTCAACCTACAGGCCGCAATATTGAAGATATTTTGAATGGGATGCTTTGACCTAATGACGGACACTATTGGAAATTTTCAACCACTTCTCATATAACTGCTTACTTTGAAGAATTATTATATAAAGAACTGCTGGGTGGTGGAGAGTACTTAACGATGGGCAGTGGTCCACTATAGTCTTTTCATTCACTATATATTACGCCTTGAAGATAAGAAGATAAGAAGTTGAACTTAAAGAAAATACAAAATAGACAGACAGACAAGCTTAGATCCATTTAGAAAGTGAGTCTTAAATGGTCGATATAATGAAAGATGAGTCTACATAATATTCATATTTGTACTTCCACTGGTGTAGGGTATACAAAAGTTTAGAATTTTTAGAAAAAAAATTATGTAAGTGAAGGGCGAATACAAAATGTGTAATTTTGCGCCCGACTATACAAAGTGTAACTGAGGGAAAGAAAATCCAATGGATTGGAATTTGCTCAGTACAATTATAAACAGTTAAGGGTAACACTGCAGCCGCAGGCAGTAACCGAAACAAGGAATAAGGGTGTTTTTTTTTTTTAAATATTTTTGAATGGAAGGAAAAGGAAAGGTGACAGAATAAATAATATTTGAACAGCTTCTGAAGCAGATAATTAGGTCTATGTTTGAAAAATATTTCATTATATATATGTGGATATATTTAATTAAAAACACTCTGCAACGCGCAATGTAATTGATGAAAAACAGACTCTAAGAAAAGACGAACATTTAACATTCACGCCTATAGCAAGCAAGCAGGTAGGATTAGAACGAGTATCTAACTAAAAAAAATTGACTTTTGATCAAAAAAAATAAAGCGAATTCTTGCTAATTCTTGTTGACGTTTAAATTAACTTATCGAAAATATCTGACGTGTTTCACCTGAGAAGGTTCTGTCAAAGATATCGCAATGCTTTGTAAACATGTTCCGTCATTGCAATAAAGTCTCAATTAGTTTTTTCCATTATTCTGCTGTCCCGGCATCATGAAAATGATATCTCATGTTCAGCTATTCTTCCTCATTGTCTTTCGTCGAAAGAGTCGCTCTTACTACACCTTTAAAGAGCAGAATCATGCCTTCCACGTTTTACGTGTCGCCAGATATGTTAATAGAGAAAACGGCAGCAAGACGAATAGCTCTATAGTTGAATACATAAACAATATCAAGAGATGGAGGCTCAATCGACTCAACGGCCGTCTTGATGAAGCTATAATAATCCACTTTTGTTTTTAAATGAAAATCAACACCTTCTAAAGACATCTTCTTAGTGTAATACAGGGGCTAGACATTGGATTAGAATTTCTCAGCAAAGATTCATTTGACGCAGCTGCTCTTGCCGGAGCGCTTTGGCAAAAAACACGAAATGTCAAGGAAAAAATCATAAGATCGGTCATAGTCGAGACGGTCTAAAGCGTTTATCCAAGTTAATAAAAAACAAGTAAGAACATTATAATCGGACAAGATCGACCATTAAATACCCTACACCACATTGTCTAATACAATTTACATATTTATTATAGAACACAAAAATTATATTTTGTTCCTATATAAAGACATATTTTCTATGTGCATATTTAAGGGGAAGCGGGCCCAAACCCAAACTTATATAGTGCAAGTTTAATCCTAACATAGGGCAGGATTCAAAAATAAGCCTAGATGGTCCAAATTTTGTCGAATTCATTCATGTATGAAACTACTATTCTGCTCTGCAAAGGATCAATTTTTAGTAATCAAAAAATAGGCCGAAATGGTCCAAATTTGATAGAGTTAATATTTTTTACTTAATTTCATAGATTGCCACAGCCGGTCCAAACTTTCCATACCAATTTAGAAGGCCGAAATACTACTACTACTTCGGCACTTTTGGCGAGAAATTTTGAAAATTTCATTTTTTTTTTCCATATAACGACTTTTCAGAGCAGGCCGTTATATGCAGAGTGATCGAAAAAGTGGACCAATTTGAATCATTTTCAATAGCGTTCGTCCTTGGCTCAAAACACAACTTGTGGCTGGAACACAAAGTCACATGGGCAGACATCAGACAGACAGACTAAGAGTGATGTAGGGTGTAAAAAGTGTATCTATCGTCTGCCTGCTACATACGTTCGTACTAACTAACATCACTTGCGCTGCAGGGTATAAAAAAACCTCTTTCCCTTAAATGAAAAAATCGTACTCAGAATCACATTTTAGTAGACAAAATGAAATGATGTGAAGTGAAAAGAAAGAGCGAGAAACCCAAAGACGTGAAATAGGATGTGAATGGAACGGCGCACCGTAAGGTAATGTTAAATACGAAGAAGTGTCAAGTAAAGAGGGAACATTCAATTAAATTCATCATCAAGATTTGCCGAAGGTGGTAAACATCGAATTGATTGCGTGGAGAAAGGCCTAACATTAACACGTTCACGGACGCATTCATTTTCATAGTGATGCAAAATGACGTGAATGCTACAGCATTCAAATTTTAAAGCCAATTTTTGTTCATTTAATTTCATGTAAACTTAAGTTTTTCTAATTAATATACATTTCAAAGTAATGATTGGATGCTATAGCATTCATTTCATATAACGGTTAAAATACGATGTTCTGACTGCTCTTATAATATATGTATAATCAGATTTTAGATATTACAACTAGTTTCAAAAATAATTGCCTGCAGCTCCCTGAAATGTTTAGTGTCCGCGAACGTGTTAAAGAAGGGAAACGGTAGTTACATAACGCGGTGATACGCAGAGGCAGTTAAGTTGTCACACCAGAAGAGTTTACTTATGTGTATTGTAAAATGATTCAATAACGATTACTAACGAGAGTAGGAGAGAGATACCGACGTTAGTTCTCTTAGATGTGGAGCACATAGCAGTTTAGCATCATGGATCGTATATTTTACAAGTGTAGGTCATTACAAATCATTTCATATTTTGTGGGCAAATTCCTTTAGATTTTCTTCTTCTTCTTCTTCTTCTTCTTCATCTTCTTTTTGTAACATTTACTGAAGCACTAAGCTCTGGCATAGTTTAGTTTGTATCAATTTAGAGCAAATAGTTTTCACAAAAATTGTGGGAAAAAAAACTTACCCTAGAATTATTTGCCCTTCTTTGTACTTACCAATGCCTAACCAATGCCCTTACTTATCCTTAAGTCCCAAATTTTTTCACTTTAATAACAAACGATTTGACTTTTTTAACGAATTCTGGCGGATGTTTTATCAAAACTTATTTTATAAAAACATTATTTCCAATTAATTTAAACAAAAAAAAAAATAAAAAAATAAAAAATATTTTGTATAAAAATGCTTTATACATAGCATGCATTTTTTTACGTATTTCTCTTAATAAATAATTAATATTTAAGGAAACGGATATTTAACCAAAAAAATGCAATTTTCTTTTCTTCTTTTTCTACTTTTTTTCATTTTTTTTAAATTAAAATTAAAAAAAAAAAACAAAAAAATATGTGTTTCTTTTATTTTCTTTTTTTTATCCCTTATTTCTGTTCATTTCAGAACAAATGTGTGATGCCTAGTAATGAAAGCCAATTGCCTCCGCAGATATTTATGACAACTAAAACGGAAACGTTAACCTAAAACCTATTTTCTTCGATATGTAGGCCTCTTTACAACAGCTTAGAAAAGGAAATAGAAGAAGAGACAAAAAGAGAGAGAGAGAGAGAGAGAGAGAGAGCGAGAGAGAGAGAGAGTGAAAACAAAAAGAAAAAAAGAGAAGCCCGCCATATATTATTTTAAAATTTTACTTAACAAGAACTAAAAAAGAGAAGGAAAAAGAAAAAACAAAAAAAAAAAAAAAACACAAAAATTATATTTACTTAAATAAAATAATTACTATATATAATGTAAGGAAACAATTAATTAATTTAATTTAAAATTTATTGAAATTTTTAATGAAGAAAAGTGAAAAAAACGAATTTGCATTACATGGCTTGAAAGGCTTTTCAATACAAAACAAACTACTTTGGGCTGAACTTTGGATACCCTTTGTCTAAGGATTCAATATATATGTACGTTGGCTGTTACGAGCATTTGATTGGACACACAAGATACACAAGAGTTTTTCAAGCTAAGTATTCATCTAGAATTATAGTCAAAATTTGACAGAATTTCACTTTATCCGCTATTTGATTCAAGTCACTTAGCATTTGGATAAATTGTGGATTATGGTGGTCAGGTGCATTCTTCAGCTTGTCATTCAGAAGAGTTTCACATATTCAGTTTCATTTCTCTTATTTTTACTCAAGCGGAATGATGATGCCTACGGGGATCATATTGCCTTTGTATCTTTGATCAAAAATTTCCGAGAATATTGCGATCAAAAAGTCGCGGATACATTTTATTATATGTGAAAACAAGCCTACTACAATATCTCCGCGGAAATGATCTGCATCCGATGCCAACATATCATAATGCGAAGAGACCATTGAAGAAGGGTCTTTGAGTATATTCTTCATCAGGGTATCCGATACGAGTCCCGAAGTAGTGTAATAAAAATTATGAAACTGCTTACCTTGCTCGGCGATAATACGAAGCATTTCTCGAAAATGTCTTTTCTCGTTTACAATGTAAATTGGTTTTAAAACTATTTCAATAACAAAAGGTATTCGAGTAAGTTCAGGTATTGCACACTCTTATCGGAATACGTGAGTTTAGAACGATC
>CCAG010010410.1:0-13251 GCA_001077435.1 Glossina morsitans morsitans | reverse complement strand
ATTGAGTGCGGAGAAAAAAAGGTTCGATTTAAGGAAAAATGTTATCGCTGCGGCCTTCTATTAGTTCCTTCTAAAAATAAATTTTGATCTTACCGCCTACCCTTACCCTTTGCTCTCGATATGGGAGATGTGACCTTTGCGTTGAAGAAAATTTTGAAACTAAAAATATACTCCGAAGGTTTGTAATCATCGAAAATGGTTGAACGGATTCTCGAGAAGTGTAACTCTTTAAAATGCTATTATAAACAAAATCTTTCACTATAACATAGTATATAACGTAAATACGTCCTTTATAACTTTACGGCACTTATGCAACTCCTTTGGAAATCAATTTCGTACCGCTGATTATAGAACTACAGGTTCTTACAACGCTTTACAACGCTTCAATTCTTGTTCTGGTCTTGCCCCAATTCAAATCTCTTGACTTTCACTCACGCGACTCACTTTTCGACTCTCTTACGACTCGCTTCCGAGTGACTCGACTCATTTTGCCCTCCGCAAATATTCTGCTTATATATCCTTTTACAACAACAAGTTACCATTACCTAAATTCCTCGCAACATTTTCAGTCCGTTTCCCGCTCCAATCCTAAAACCAGTCAATTTTCATGAAAACTCAATTCATGAAAGAAGGCATTTGCGTGACAATAAACCCCCTCCTCCTAAAAATCCCTAACAAACGTAAGATCAAACAAATCTAAGAAAACTCAATTCATGAAAGAAGGCATTTGCGTGACAATAAACCCCCTCCTCCTAAAAATCCCTAACAAACGTAAGATCAAACAAATCTAAGAATATCTTAATTATCATAGTAATGGTAATCAGTTAACTTTTCCCAGCCGACAAACTAGTCGATGACTGGAGCAGTTAATTGTGCTTGCTCTCGTTTCTCTTCTTCTAGATTCCCTGTCTTGCAATACGAAGATGATTGACTCGGTATCGATTCGAGTAATGCTACAATGTAAACGGAACGTCCTTTAACTAGAGATATTGGTATTGGTCACGATTTAATAACAAAATTTAAGTTCTCAGTGTCTTCCTGTAGGTCGATTGAAAATATTGAAATGTATGTTACATGTATTAGCATTCTAGCATTCTAGCTTTCACTTTACGGTATTCATAAATAAATTGTCGATATCACCATTGGAAACGTGGTAGACGGTGAGAAGAAAGAAAGAAAAACTTCATTTTCACTATATTTTCATATAGTTTCACTGTTTCGATTACTTGAGCAAAGCAATAAAGAATACAACGTAATAAACGCTTTATAAATAAATACACAAAATACGTACCTACCTATGTACATACTACCTACTTACCTAACTACCTACCTACCGTTCCTACCTACTTATCTAACCTACCTATCTAGCTTTCACTTATATAAACATAAACATATGCACATATGTATTCACTTACATGCGTACATATTTGTTTTACATATTTATGGTAATTTATTAGCTTCAAGCTACGTAGAAGCCAAATACCTCGCCACAGCAATCCTTTATAATAAACTTAAGCAAACGAAATAATAATGAAAAAAAAAAAGAAAAATAGTACAAATCTATGCACAAACATTGATTTGCACACATAATAATAATAATAATAAAAACTCGTGAAGAATTTCCACAATTTTTCTTTATTAAAAAAAAAAAGAAAAGAAAAGAAAAAAACACACACACACACACACACACACACACACACGCACATATGGGCAACGCCAACGTAACAACGTAAACGATGAAATACACGGATATGCATGTCATTGTATGGAAAATGCTGGGATAACAGCAAACATGAAATATAAACAAACCTAACAACAGAGACAGAAATATAAAATCCAGCTTTAGAGGACACGTGACCGTCATACCTATACGAGCGAAGAATAATGAAAATAAAAAAAAAATACTCATACTACGCAACACGTCACACGAAACTACGCAATGAAATTACGACGATACTCATTCTTCACAACATTCGCAACAAGAATGCAAAGACCGACCATTTACAACGAGGAGGCTTCACCCTTAATAATAATAATAATAATAATAATAGAAAAAAAAAAAAAAAAAGGATGAAAATCACTTGTACATGCCTGTGCGCATATGCATGTGTGTGCGTACGACTTGTGCGACACACCACCGCAAGCATATGATAATCATATGCTGGCTGGCGAGCACATATGCGTTTATAAGAGAGAACCTACCTGTTGCTGTTTCTGGTTTTAATAGTTGTTTAACTGTATCAATTATTTTATGTTTACTACGAACATTATTAGGTTTGTTACGTAAAATGGATTCATCATTCCGAGGTACGATGCTATTAAGGCTGTTAGATGAGGTATTCACTTCTGTAACGGTTACAGCAACATTATTATTATTATTATTGTTATTATTATTATTGTTATTAGTAGTAGTAGTAGTAGTTGTTGTAGCAACAGAAGTAGCATCAGCAACAGCAGTAGACAACGAAGAAACCTGATTGTTACTTTCATGTTGTTTACGTTGCATCAAGCGACAAACGGGCAACGTCGTCGTCGTCGTCGTCATCGCTGCCTTATATAATAAAATTGATGGCATAGGTGGCGGCGTGGGCGGACGAAAAGCATTTTTCTCTTTCTCATTCACTCTATACTTTTCTAATTCACTTTCGGCCAGCTCGGCACGTGCTATAGCCTGCTGTAATTCGCTTTCCAATATGCTCAATCTTAATTGTAAGGTCTTTAGTTCATCGTTAGTATTTTTTTGTATAGCCGCTTCCATAAGATGTTGCTAATAAACGAGAGGAGGCGAGCAATTTGTCGCATTAATGGCGAAAGTTATGAATTGTTAGTGTTTAGTATAACATAACACAGAGACATGACACATGACACATGATATATATATATATATATATGTATATATATAAATTAGTGTGCACAATAATAAAGTGCATATAAAATGTTTCAAGCGGTTTTTTTGTTAGATTTTTTTACGAACACACAAACTATACCTTACTTTCAATACTCAATTTTTAGCGCCTTCGATGACCTTCACCATCATATAACCAAATATTGTAATAATTTTTTTTATTTTTTTTTAATATCTTTATGCCATCGTAAAATCATAAGTGAAGTTATGTAGTGCATGTAGTGTTCAATTGTTTTATGGATGTTACTCGGATGATGGTACTATTGTCGTTGTAGTTGTTGCTGATGATGATGTTTCTACTGGTGGAGTTGAATTACTTTTAAATATACTTTGAAATGGTTTGAAGAAGAAACCCGATACTCTTCTCAAACCCTAATTGATGTTGTTGTTGTTGTTTTTTTTTTTTTGTTAAAATAAAATATGATAAAATATAAAAATTTGTAATAAGAATTAAAATAAAAATAATATAATGTTGTTGTGGTAATTTTTTTTTTTTTTTTGATAACATATTATACATAGATAAGTAATTCTTTGTAATTGGTCAGAGGGTATAGGGCGCATTTTCGTTAGCCCCAAAAAAAAAAAAAGAAAAGATTTTCATTCATTCTAACTTTGAAAGACAAATAGGTAAATACTTTACTACTTTTAGGCGTCATTTAAAAGGAAAATTCTACTGCCTACTTTCAGGGATTAAATATATAAATTTTTGTTGCCTACTTTATGTAAGCAAATATTTGCAATTATTGAAAAGAACTAATACAGATTTTATTAATTCAAGAACTTCTCATACGCTTTGTCCATCCATAAATTATAACAAGATATGATTTGCCTTGTAATGTATGGATTAAAAAATAAATTACAATTCCTCTGTACTCTTGTTTTTGGGGAATATCTGAAGACTTGGAAATATCGTACCGCCAGATGTGTAAACAAGTCGTTACCCCTTTTTCTATTAAAGAATGTTACAATGTCTGGAAGGATTTATCAAACTGTGACTTCCCAGCTAATAGTAAGATTTTTAACTTTCCGGTGTGTCAGTCGTCCGGTTGAATTGTTGATCTGTACACCCGTTTCGGGAAATTAGCAAAGTGTTTTATGTTACGTGCCGCTCCAAGCCAAGCAAACCAATTGTTAAAGAACTCTGTAAACAAAACAACTGATTGATCCGAAAACTGGCCTAGTATGCCAAAAGTTATGATAACAAGATTTTCTAACATAATACGATTCGACTTTATGTAGAAACCTGCGCTACGTCGTATTCATCGAATATTCCTCCTTCTGCTCAACGCCTGCTTCAATTGATGGCTTACTCTCTTTCTAAACAGCGCTTGCATTTTTATGATTCCGTCCCCCAGTGGATAATCTTAACAAACCGCAAGTCCCTTCCATATCTAACTCACATTTTTTCAGAACGATGCCAAAAGGTATGTAGCCATGTAATTGCCGAAGGCTTTCATAAGCACTTTTTCTCGATTGCAAAAATCAATAAAAATTATTTCTAGACTTTGAAAAATATATTTTTTAGCCCTTGCTTGAAAAGTCGCTTTAAAAAAAAAGAGGTAAAAACATTATAGCGGCATAATTAAACACCCTACATAATTTCATTAGTATAATTGTTCATATAACGACTTTGCAAAATAATCTGCTATATGGGAAGTGGTCCAAAAATTTGATCCGATCCAAACCACTTTCAATAGCATTCATTGCTGGGCCAAAAAAGTCAGGTTAGCAAATTTCGTTGCAATATACATCTCAAAAATTGTGAGTATACGAGAAAACAAAACGGCCAGGTAAGCCGTGAAGTGGAAGTGATTTTGAATCGAGCAGTACCATTAAAAATGGTTCTATCTCAAGTCTCGGATCAATTCAAAGAGTGTAGGGTTTAAAAACAAATAGTGGGCATTTATTTTCAAATCGAGTGAAATTTTATATTTGAAAGGGGGCCGTCAGTCCTCAAAACCGCATTTGCACAAAAGGCCGCTTAACTACCATTCGCCAAAATAGCAGTTCCATGAATAAAGGATCCACTTCTGTAACATGAACTCATGGAAGAAATGGACGACGTGCTGTAATCAACCAAATATCTCAAATACAATTTAATCGTTTGGAAGACTATTTCTTTTGCATATTAATAATAAAAAAAAAATAAAAAAAAGGCGTTTTGAGACTTGAATAGTAGAGGATACATCTCGATTGAAAGGAATATCGAAAGGTTTAAAGTTGAACGCGTATCAGGAAAGGCAATTTGTGGTAGTAAAAGAATAAATTTAAGAAAATTTTTATTCTCCGCAAGAGTTGAAGACAAGGTATGTCAGTGAATGAATGATGAATAAACGACGACTCATTCTAAGAGGTATACAGTTATTGATAAAAAAAGGGAAAAATTTAACAAAACTTAAACACGGATCAGTTTATATCTCATGAGAACATTATGAAAGAGGAATGATAAGAAAAAACTCAAGCAACTAGTAACATATAACTAACGATAGTAACGATAGTATTTTGGAAAAAATCCAAAATTTTGCTCATGCATTTTTGTTCCAAGCGATCATCATCAGGGGTTAACGAAAAGTTAGCAAAAGTAAGATCTTCATATGCTGCACCACTCCTGATAGGGATATAATAAATTTGCATGAGTGTGTGCACTAGCAAGAAAGTCTTAAGGCAGACAGACGCATCAGTTATCATTGCAATCGATTTAAGCATATCTGCTTATAGGTCCATCTGGAACCTCTTCATATGTTCAACAAAACAATTTTCAAGATATTTTGATGAAATTTCGTGCATGAGCATGGATTGTCCCACAATCAAACCATTTTTACAACAACTATTAGTATGAAGCATCATATCGAGAAAGAAAGAAGAAAAATCATTATCTGAATGAAAAGTTTCCCGTTTCCAATATTTCTCGATGAACATCTAATTCTAAACGAATCTAGAAAATGTGGCCCGATGAGACCATTTCTTGGATCCTCAATCGAGACAAAAGACGGTATTTGTGTGCTAACCATTTCTCAATTTTCGTATAGCATGATGAAAATTAATAACGATAGGATCCATTGATTTACTCAATTAGATTTCGATTTTCCGGTTCCCTTCTAAGGAAAAGTTAGCCTTTATATGGCCAGCGAATCATCAAATTTTTTTAAGGTAAATAAATGAATAATTACACTAGACGCAGTGGTGTAATGGGGTATTCAGTAACAATCAGTCAGTCAGTCAGTCTTTCCCGACTCTATAACGTTTTAACGTAACGCAAAGAATTACTTATAGCAATCGCACTGTTCTCCACATTAGAGTTCGAAAAAAAACAAAACATTGAAATTTTGTGCAATTTATAAAAAAATTCGTAAATATTGTTTTTTAGCATATGGTTTTTGATTGTTGGAATGATGTGTTCTTCAGTAATTTAAAGATTTTCAAATGATAAAAGTTAAAAAATGTATTATTTATAATAATTGTTTATTCTTAATGATGATTATTCTGATGACGTGTATATAGTAAACCACCACTTACCATTTCAACGATACGTTCACCGTGATCGCGATTTTGTGATTCGACCTCTTCTTTAATTTGTTCAAATTCTTCGTTCTCTTTAATGTTTGTAGGCGATGGCGAACTAGGGCCGTCAATTAAATCACGATTCTTGGCTGTTAACTCATCGTTCCGTTGTTTTAATTTAATCAAAGCCGCTTCCATTCTAAATTCCCCGCAAAAAAAAGACAGAAAAAATGTATTACGATACAGCCTCAGTCACCAATTAAATATATATATTACTTACTTCTTACTGGTCTCCACACTTTCTTTCATATTCTCGGTTAAGAGTTTGGCCACTTTGGTTAAATTGCCATTTTCGACGCGTAAAGTTTCGTTTTCTTGCTCCATATGATGTTGCTAGAAGGACATAATCTATTAGTTTTTATCGCCCACGCAACGGTTGTATCTTAGACTACATATCTAGGCAACATCCAGAATGACTTGAGATAGATTTATTACTTATTAGATAACTTTGCTGAATTGAATTAAGCCTATCTGTCCGGCCGTCCGTTTATCTGTATGCAACATCCAGAATGATTTAAAAGAGATTTGTTACTTATTAGATAACTTTTCTGAATTCAATTAAGTCCGTCTGTCCGGCCGCCCGTTTATGTGTATGCCACATCCAGCATAATTTAAAATAGATTTATTACTTATTAGGTAACTAGTCTGAATAGAATTAAATCTACATGTCTGGCCGTCCGGCCGTCGGCTTATATGACTTGAGATAGATTTAATACCTATTAGATAACTTTGCTGAATTAAATTAAACCCGTCTGTCCGACGTACATTTATGTACTTGCAACATCCAGCATGATTTAAAATAGATTTATTACTTATTAGATTACGTTTCTGAAATGAATTGTACCTATCTGTCTGTTCATGTGTATTCAACACCCAGAGGGACTTGATTAAGATTTGTTACTTATTAGGTAACTTGTCTGAATTGAATTAAGCCCGCCTGTCAGGTCGTCCGGCCGTCCGTTTATATGTATCCAAAATTCAAAATGACTTGAGATAGATATATTACTTATTAGATTACCTTTCTGAAATGAATTGAACCTATCTGTCCGTTCATATATATACAACACCAAGAGTAGCTTGATTAAGATTTGTTACGTATTAGGTATCTTGTCTGAATTGAATTAAAACCGTCTGTCTGGCCGTCCGTTTATTTGTGTTCAACATCCAGAATGCCTGGATGAAGACTTACTATTTATTAGATTATTTTTTTGAATTGTTTTAAGCCTATCTGTCCCCATGTCCATTTTTTATTTGTAATCTCAAGTACATTGTGAAGTATTATAATGATTGGTGGTCTTCTACGACAATGACACTATAATTTGTTTTATATTTCGAGTAATTAAAACAACAACTTACAGTTTCTAATAATTCTGAAATTTTTTCATTAGCTTCGTACAATTGCAATTCCACCAAATTTAAAGAGTTTTTCAAAGCAGAAAATTCGTCAACCAACTTTTCAAGTAAACTGGAAGTTAAAACCGTCGATGGCGCTTCATTCACTTCAACTATACTTTCCATTTCACTAGTGCTGGCTGGTGTGGGTAAAACTTTCAATAATTTCGATTTGAAATTTGATGAGACCGTAACTGTATTAGCTTCCGTAAAAGACGATGTTAAACTATTGCGTTCCAATTGCTTTAATTCAAGCGTAAGACTAGAAATGTAACGCGCAAAAAAAGAAATTTAGGAAAAGAAACTTTTAAATAAATAAATGCATGACGTAACCTGTTAATTTTTTCGGATTGCATTTTATGCAGTTTATCCAAAGCATTGCGTTCGATTTGTGATTTATCAAATTTGATTGTCATTTCTTTTAAATCGCTTTCAATGACATTATATTGTTTCTTAATATTTTGCAATTGTTCCGTTAATTTCGTATTTTCATCTTTCAATTCGTTTTGCGATTTTTTACCTTTAATTGAAAAAAAACAGAAAAAGAAAAAAAAATTCAATTTTACTTTAATTCTTTCTATTCTAAATCTATTCGGAGATGAACTTACCCTCTTCAAGTTGCACTTTAAGAGCTTTATTATCCTCCTTCAAGGCGATATTGTCTTCAAGTAAAGTGAAGAGATCCGTCTCAGGATCTTGTTCATTGTAATCAGGATCACGTACACGACTACGGCTACGCGTTTTACCTTCTTGCGTACGAAATTTGGCCACAGGTATACGTCCACGTCGCTCCATTGTTTTGAGATAGATATTCCTGTGTTATGTATGTAATGCAATTACAAAATTTATTAATAATTTTTTTTTAAAATATTATATTTTTTTTTGTAAAATGACATGCTATGCGTTTAGGTGAATACATTTTAAGAGGACGTCCCTTTCATAGCCTATCATTTGGAGGCGTGCAAAATTTATTCCGTAAACCTTTCTTTAACTTGGTTCGATATAATTTTCATTGTTTTTTTTTTTTTTTAGTAGGTACTAAAAATCAAGGCAGAGTCAAAGATAAATTGAAAGAGAAAATATAGCTAACCTGATCAGGTCCACTTTGATAGGAAAATATTCAAAATTGCTTTATATTGTGTCTCGTTTTTTTTTTTTTTCTTTGTTTGGATGAGTGGATTAGGCCTAGTTGACGGTACGGCCAATATACTCAGTAGCGTGATGAGTTATCGTTTATTTGTTGATTCTTTGCGTTAATTTTCCCTTTTTTTTTTAATTTATTATAAGAGGCTATCGGCTTTACCGCCCTTGAAATTTAAATCGACTACCCTTGGGTTGTTAATCGTTTACCCTTTCGATCACTCAGTCGGGTTGTTAATCGTTTACCCTTTCGATCACTCAGGCGGATTTTGTTTTTTATTTTATTTATTGTGTCATTTATATTTGCAAACTTTGAGGTTATGTGGGTTCTTCTGTTTTAATTTTATGCTTGCGCTGGCTGTAAAACATTTTTTCAAATTTTTTTGTTTTTTTTTTTAATTGTACACTGAAGTTGCTTGTGTTTTCACCAACAATGGCATAGAAACAGTTTTTTTTTTTTTCTTGACGTTAAGTTAAGAGGGACCAAGCCAATAAATTGATGGCAAAAACAGTCTTTGGATTTTATCTTATTGAACGATATTTTTATTTATTCTTCATTTTTATTTTTATCGGTTATTCTTCTTCTGCATCATCTATTATTCAGCAAATCCACAACCAAAGATGTGTTGTGTGTGATGTGTACAAAAGGTTCAATAATGTGAACATGAACTTCTTTGTTTGGGTTCGGTCTTAATGAAGTTTGGGATTAGTTTTTTCTTTCATTTGTTTATTTTATTGTTTCTTAAAATTTCCTAATTAAATTTTAATTTAAATCAAATTTTTTTACTTAAATTTTGTTTATTATACGTGAGTTTTTTTTTATGGTTTATTATTTTTTCGGAACAACTGAATGACATTAATACTGTGAGCATTTCAGAAATAAGTCAACGGACGGACATGATTGCATTGATTCAGTAGTTTCTACTCCTACTCAAGCTTTTACACGCTTGGGGCAATATATGCGTATGAGTCTATAATCTTGAAAATTATATGCTGGTTTTTTTGTCTTAAGCTTTTTACACCCTACACCACAGCTATAGTGTAGGCTGTATTAAGTTTGTGCGAATGTATGTAACTGTGCCCTTTATTCGACTAGTTTATACGGAATACTTTCTTTTTGAACCTGTTTGTCCATCTGTCCATTATTTGCTTTCAGCATATTAATGGCAAATTTTCGAGATATTTAAAAAAAATTGTGATAAGATGAAAATGTGTAGAATACTAAAGGTAGGGCGTGTTATACTAAATTTACATGAATGTATGTAACATTCAGGAGATTTTACATGTGTTATAGCGATTGATTCAGAATCATTTTTTAAGTCATTCTAAGCTTGTCTGTCTGTGTGTCCGTCTATCCGCCTGAATTAATAATATAAGGCAACAAGGTACAATAATTTTTTATCCAGAAAATAAACCAAGAATTGCATTTAACGAGATGGTATAAGATATTTATTGGTCCGCTTTTACCCGACTATAATGTTTTTTAATTATATATAAGCGTAATGTTTTTTTATTTTTGATATTTGTTATCTTAATCATCACTTGTTGCCTTATAATTTCAGCTGCGAATTGTATCATTGCTTGAATTCTTTATAAATAATTAATTAAAGTAAATGCGCTTTAATATGTGAAGTCTCTAAGAGAGGAACAAAAACAGTTACGCATTTTCTGTTAACAGTAACGCATTTTTGTCTAATCCATCCAATATTTACGTAAATTTTTTGCATCTTAAGAACTGGAAAATATAGTAAACGATAGAAATGTACGAATAAGTGAAGTTACTTATTTTTTACCTGCACGGCACTGTATGATAGCAAGTGCAATACAAAGTTCCCGACTGAGCTGATATGAACGTACATAAGATGACATGTATACCCACTCACTTGAGATATTCCAAAAGATCTTTCGTACATAATATATATATGGCCAGGAAACATTCTTTCTTTTTGTGAGTAACTGCAGTCCTCACTTGTAGCGCGCTAGATATTTACTGCAATAATAATATAACGATAGGCTATGCACAAAATTATTGTGAGCAGACAAAAATTCTGCACTTCCAGACTCTCAGCGACTAACTGCCTTTACACCCAACAGCGATTATCATATAGATTACAGAAGGGCTTAAGATTGACTTATATTTTATAATACCGATCGATTTAGAATCATTTTCTTCCATTTAAGCTTGTCTATCCATCTGTCCGCCTGATATCAATGCATTTGTTATTCCGTTCAACTTATGGATCAGAGTTTCTGAGACATTTCGATGAAATATAACACACTTAGCGGTTCTGACCCGAGAACGAACGCTATTGAAAATGGATTTGATCCTCCCATGTAACCCTGTGAAGCAAGTTTGCAACTTCTTAATATTTCATTTAAATTGCATATGAAAGAAATTTGAAAAAATTGAATGGGACCATATTTTTGGATTATTCCCTTCATAAAGCCCTTCCTACAAGAAGTAGACCTTTCCATGACAAAAGTGTCCAACTTGCAATAACTTGTGATAAAAATTGATCCTTAATAGTAAATTAGCATAGAAATGCGGATTTCATCGGGCTCTAACTAAATGTCAACTTTTACTAGGCAACAAAGTGTAATTCTTAGTGCTTTGTGTGTGAAGTAACATAAGATTTTTCACCAAAAAATTGAATTTGAACTGAAGTCTGCTTCCATGAAAACCAAACCTTTACATGGAAATAAAGTATGAGAAATGTTTAGTTCTCTATCACAATTGAATTGCAAACTTGCAAAAGGGTCTAGGATTGCGTTATTTTACTACATAAAGTTAGATGAAACGAGCAAAAGCAATATACTCAGCCACGATGCACCATTGAATACTCTACACCACTCTACAGGGAACTTGTCAAAAGGATGCGATCCGATTTGAACCATTTTCCATATCGTCCGTCCCTGGGTCAAAATACATCTGTGTTGGAAATTTCCTCAAAATGTTTCAAAACATGAGACGTGTAGATTGAACATAAGAGAATCAAACGAACAGATGGACAGACAAGCTTAAATTGATTCAAAAAGTGATTTCGAATTGATCGGTTTAATAAAGGGTTGACCTACCTCAAGTTCTTCCGGATGTTCAATACATCCGCACAAACTTCATGTACCACAAGTGATATAAAGCATAAAAACAAAAAAAGAAAATGTATTTTTAAGCTAATTGTCCTGGTCGTAGATGTGGGAAAATCATACAATCATACACGCCTACTGGGGAATTTTCGACTAATAAATATTATTACTAAAAGACACTGTGGAAATAGGTTTATAATGTTTGATAAACATGTATTTACACTGTTCCGCGCTCTCACTTACCGAGTTAGCTACGAAGAGATGACTTGATTCTTAAAAAAAAAAACCATAAACCATTCTCACGATTGTCTAATGGATCTTCACGTTAACAAACATTTAACGGCCGACTATCTCGCGTTGCAACCTCAAAAAAAAAAAAAAAAAATACCGAAGAGGATGCCAAAGTTAACTGCCCTCATATCTTATTGAATGAACTATATATGAAGAACGTGCTTTATAGAAATTTCAGTTAATGAAAAATTAAACTCTGTACTATTCCACCATTCTCCATCCAATTCAATTCAATTGAAGGTCAAAAGAATTCTCAACTGAATTTCGAAAATAATCAAAGGGAAAAGCTGGCGCCTCGCTTTACCTACCCTTGTAGAAGGACAAGCTCTACTAACTAAGAAATTCAACTTGTAGTACGTACGGGAGTTTTATGCGATTTCCAAAAATAGTAAGAAAAGAAAGCAAAGAGCAAAAAAAAAAAACCAATACATTTTTAATCCGTTTTTGTTTGGATAACACCAGAGATATACGTCTTTTATTTCTCTAATTTATTTTTAGCATGAATTATTTGCAATATTTATTAATATTATAATTATTTTAGTAATATATTGTTTCTTTCTCTTTCTTTTTATTAATATTCTTTTTATAATACTGCATAATATATTTTATTTCGTTTAATTTCTTCTTCTTTTTTTTTAAATTTTTTCTCTTATTTTGCAATAATAAATGTTTTTAACCTATTTAGGGATTTTGTTGTTTTACTTTTACTTTAGTTTTTGTTATCCTTTTGTAAATTATTATTAATAATTGCTTTTACTTATATATTTTCCCCCATTTCTTTTTTTTTTTCATATATTATATTATATGGTTTCGCCTTTATCTCCCCTAACACATGTTTTATAATTTTTAATTATTTATGTATATATATATATATATAT
>CCAG010010409.1:0-11372 GCA_001077435.1 Glossina morsitans morsitans | reverse complement strand
TATATATATATATATATATAGATATTAAATTCTGTATAAAAATCTAAAATTATAAATAAAAAAGAATTATACGAATAAGAAAAACTAAAAATAATATAAAATCATAATAATTCAAGGTCTACTTAAGATATCCCTTTTTTTGTTTTGTTTTTTCGACAAGAAAAAAATAAAAAAAAAATACTTTTTTTTGTAATTTTTTAAATCGTTTAAACACGCTGCGGGATTTTTTTTCTTTTACTTTTTTTTTATTTATTTATTTTTATTTTTTTTTAATTCTTCATTTGTTAACAATTCTTTGGGTTTCAGATGATTGTTGTTGTTGTTGTTGTTGTTTTTCAATATTTATCTTTGTTTTAACTACCAATAGACTGCGAACTGCATGAAATTATAATTAATTATAAGAAACAAAATAGAAATTAAAATAAATTTATTTTATGTATTTTGTACTAAAAGGTCGTAAATTTTTGCTGTTTGCTGTTGTTGTTTTTGTTGCTGTAGTTTGTAGTTAATTTAAATAAATTACATATTTAAGGAAAAGTAAATAAAATAAATACAACATAAATTATTTTAAAGGAATTCCAAGATTTTCTATTTTTTTTTTTTCAAATTTTTAAATGCCGTTTTCCGATTCTTCCCCTCTACCCCTTCGTGTCTGTCTCTTTCTTTTGCCGTTCTGAAGGTAATTGTTAACACGCACGCACGCACGCACACACACACATACACAAAAGAAAAAAAAAAAAGAAAAAAACTTGAGAGTTTACGAATAAACATAAATGATTTTGAAGTTTTTTGTTTTTGTTTTTTTATTTTTTAAGTAATTTTCTTTTTTCTTTTACGAGGAACTTGCTTTTAAAGTGTTTTCTTTTTCTTTTTTAAAGGTTAATTTCGAAATAATTTTGATGTTTTTTTTTTGATAAGACAGAATCTCTTAAGAGTTAAATTTAAAATGTAGAGACCTTTAAAACACTTTCTCTGAGTGTATGATATATATTATCTTTTATAAATAATAACTTAAAATTTATAAATCTATTCTTTTTTTAACATTTTAAAAATGTTACTTTTTTCTTCTACTTTTTTGTTGTTGTTGTTTTTTTCTTTCTTTAAATTAAATTAAAAGAACTAATAATTTCAATAAATTCGAATATTTTTTTTTTTTGTGGTATTTCTCCAAAACAAAATAATACTAGGCGGCAACGCGGCCGAACAAAAATGTCCTTAAGGATCCTGCCTTATTTAGCGTGTTTGTTTTTAATTTTTCTTTTTTATTTATTTTTTTCGTTTTGTATATATATATATATATTATTTTGCTTTTTGTTTTTATATAGATTTTCAAATGCAAATGTGTTTTTGTTTAGCCCAAAAAAAGTAATTTCACGTGTTGTTGTTGAACTGTGTTGCGTTAGACAACAATTAAAATAAAGAACAAAAAAAAAAAAAACAAAAAAAAAAAGAAAAAACAGAAAACGAAAAAAAATACTTGTCTACACTTAATTGCAGTCTATGATAATATTGGCTTGAAAGCCGCCCGTCTACGCCTCAGTTAAAGTAACTTTTGTATATAGGCATGCAAATGAGCGCTTAATGGTGTTAGGTTTTCTCTATTTACTGCATTGCTGCCAGCACCTTGACCAACAAATTGAGACTTTTGTTGTTGATCGCTGTTCATCATTGTTGTGCTATTATCGCCGGGCGATAGTTGACGTCGGGTTTTATACCATTTCTCAAAAGTGTCACGCGATATTATTTCACAATCGTGATAAAGCAAATCTAAAACATTACAAATCATATCGTCAGCCGTTTGGGCATCATAATATTCTTTTAGGGACTCGATAATCGCATCCAGGCAGCATAGCTCGAACGTCTCCTGAGCATCTACGCATCGTCTCAGCAACGGTATGCATTTGTAACGAAATAGTTCGACATTAAGTTGCGGCCCCGCATCGCTATTTGGTCTTCTGCTATTGCTATTATTACTACTAGTACTAGAATTAGATGACGGTATTGCCGATGTCATCACAGTGGCATAATCACAGCACAGAAAACGTGTTAGTGTTTTAATGAATTGGCTATTGATATTTACATTGGTGTTAATATAATCTATGGCTAAATCGCAATCGTTGCAATCATTTAGCAAACATTCTATTCGTTTAATATGTTGTTCTACTAAGGCATTACTATTGATTGCTTTAGTGCCTAACGCCGTCATCTCGGGCGCAGGATTATGACCGCAATCGTATATAAAGTCGAGAGTATTATTTTTCACAAATTCCCGCCACTGTTGTTGATCGTTAAAGAATAATTGACCGCGATCGAGTTTGAATTCCTTATGCCATAAATCTCTTAAATAATTTGCTCCAAATTCGCGGGTAAAATGTATAACTAATGCCTTTAGGAAACGTTCTGTGAAATGACGATCGTCACGCCACTGTTGCTGCCAGATATCATTAAAACTGATTAATCGTTCATGCAGCATCGGACCCAAAAATTCAAATGCATAACACCAGCCATTCGGCACATCGACTAACAAATCGGGAAACTCATCGGCGAATTGTTCGTAAGCCTGTCCGAATACCTTCTTATCGAAAGCTTTTGTGCGCAATAAATGGGAGAAAACTGCAGCACACGCTGAACGCTGAGCCTTTTTAACCTGCGACAAATGCAAGTAATCTATTAAAAGATAATGCAGCAACGATACTTGTTGTCTCCTCGATGTTGATCGCCAAGTTTTAAGCACTTCTTGTTGCCAAGCTTTATTATGTATACTACTGCAGCCCATCACCTCTTCGAGCAAACGATTCAATAATTTCTGATTATCTTTCTCGCTAAATGTCTGCTGACTGCTGTCACATTTTTCATCATCTTCTGAACCCGTACCAATCCCTCCAGACGATGATGTCTGATAATTGGACAATTTTTCTTCGCGTTCTTTAGCGACAGGGGAGGATGATGACTGATTTTGATACTGATTAGTTTGTCTTTTAAAGCTATTATTATTACTACTGTTGTTCGAGCTCGTTGAACTACTACTGGCACCGTAACTGTGTTGTTGGTGTTGTTGCTGCGATTGTTGATGCTGAGACATTGTATGCGAACCTGTCGATGTAGCAGTAGATATGGCTATACTCGTTCCGGCTAGTGCGTTGGTACCTTGACGCCCATGGGCACGCCAAATGTAGATAGAGCTGTTCCCCAGTTTGGTGTTGGTTTGATTGGTATCATCGCCGCGTGAGAAATTCAATTTTTTCGGATCGATGCTTTGTTCTTGTTGCGTCATGAATTGAGATTTTTGTTGTTTTTGCATAAAGTAATTGCCACCGCTGCCTGAGCTACCTGCAGCTCCGCCAACGCTAGAGTCACGCATATCCGTGCTCATTAAACGAGATTGCCGCTGATTGCTGGAATTGTTACCTCCACCGTAACCTAAACCACCGCCACGTGAGCCACGCTCATAATTCGCATTGCCAGATCCGTGACTAAACTTATCGTCTTGCCTGCGTCGGTGTTGTTGTTGTTGCTGTTGCTGACTGCTATTGCTACCGCCACTGCCACCTTGGTTACCATGGGAAGCCGGCTGATCCCAATTTCGCGATCTTAAATCTATAACATCTTGCATCATAAAACGCACACGACTACTAATTTTCGTTTGATTGATAGATGCCGTTGCTGCTTTGACATTAGCTCGCGACTTATTCACAATATCGTGCATTCGAATGAAGATTTTATCCATACGCGCATTGCTATTGCAATGATCGGAACCAGAGCCCTCCAATAGGTGGCCGACAGTAGTTAAAAGTTTACACATATATTCCAGCTTTTCTTCGGAACCATGTTCTAGCAAGGATTCGATGCACAACAAAACACGATCACTTGTCAACGACTGTAACTTATACATTTCACCGATAAAACGCACCGTACCCCAGGCACGGCGACGAAACTGATACTCTTGATCTTCAATTTCAGCTTGTAATTCCAATTTCTCTTTAGCATCATTGCTCGCATCCATTTTATCAACTAGCGGTTGTAATTTCACTTTTTTCGCATCGGCATCATTGACATTCGTTTCAAATTCGTGTTGTATGCGTTTAATGAGCGAACTATTGAATAGCGTTTTGCTGTCATGTTTTATCTCTTGGAAGAGCATTTTACAAAACTTTGCATAAGTCGGGGCAAAATTCGGTTCGCTAACGGTTTTCTCAAATATCAGTAACATAACCTGAAAATTATGAAGCAATATAATGTGGATTTCGCGCTTGCAATTTTTCTTAATTTAAATTAATTTTATCATTACGGCTTAATTTTTACCGTAATGCTAGCTTGATACAATCGATTTTCCTCTTTAAATGTTCTTCTAATCTCTAAAGACATTTTTATATAAAGTGAATGTTATTTTCGATAACTTTACAACATCGAAGGCGCGGCGCCTTAGATGGAGATTTTATTCGTATAAAATTTAAAACAATCATAATAGTCCCGGCTTTAGAGGAATCGGAAAAGTGTTTCCAAACAAATTGTGCAGGCAAAAAATAACTCTAAATACCAACATTCATACAATGTGCCCTATGCGCAACGCAAGAAAGAAATATATATATATATATATATATATGCATACATGCAGTGACCTTCTTCAAAGGACGAAAGCTGGACAAACTCTATTAAAGCGTTGGCGTGTCAGTTATTCACTGGCTGAGCAGAGAGTTCAACCTATCAGAGGTTACGTATTATTCCCTAAAGATACCTCCACCTATAAAATGCAGTTTGCGTACAAGAAGCATATTCCTTTTGCAAATTGGGGATGCGTCTTTGCCCTTTCGAAAAAAAAAAAACCGAAACATAAGGAAGAGAAGATAGGTTTCTATAATTTTGTAGTCATGAATGCCTTCATTAAATTCCTGTAAAAACCAAAAGATCTCTCTTCATGAGAAACGGATATGTTTAATTCATTAGGGGAGGGGGGAAAACCACAAATGGCGCTTGTTCTTATCTCGCTTAGAATCACTAATGCATAAATATTCTAAACCACTTGCGCGATTATAGAGCATTGAACGAAACAAGCTAAGAATAGGGCGAATTTGGAAGCAATCTTATATATTGATTGCCAACCAAATATGCTTTTGTTCTTCTCTTTCTCATAGTTTAGTCTATATTTGTGAAAGAAAAGTAAAGTTTTTCAAACTTGAATATCAAGGAATTCGATGGATGGATGATAAGCTAAATGTAACCCCTTCTTACCCTTTCCTTATATAATATAATGAATATTTTTGATTATAAGATTTGATGAGAGCATATATTATTAATTTACATTAGGTGAGAGAGTGTTATGATATCACAAGTACCAAGCCAACATTACGCAAAAAAGAAAAAAATGTAAAAAAAAAAAAATCTACTTAATGATTATAGAAAAATGTATGAGAAAAAAAATGAGAACGAAATGAATATTTACTTGTTGCATCTTCTCTTGGGTATTCATCGAAATGTTCGTCATCGTCTTGAGTAGAACCTCAAAATTATCGGGTGTTAGCTTGTTGAGTACACCGCGGACTCGCTTAAGCACTGAATCAATGTCTTCGTTGGTGGGATTTACTGCCAAAGCCACGGAATTGTTGGATTTGCTTCGCAGCGTTTCTGGTTGCCAGGCGTTTTCGCATTCCGATAATTTGATTTCTTCGTTGAGGGACAGGTGGACCCGTATAATTTCCTTTTCTCGTGGATATTGCAAACTCAAATTGCCACCGCCGGCTGCTGCTGCTACAGCCGCCGCACTAACTCCACCGGCCCCGGCATTAGCATTCGAAATGACAGTCGCATTTACCCGCACCATCTGATGATCGTGTTTGCGACCTTGTCGTCGCTTGCCCCCAACAAATTCCAACGATTCGTTAAAGTTCATATGCTGATATTGCTGTTGTTGCTGTTGCAGACCCATCGAAGGCATATTATGACCACCGTGATGCGATAAATGATGATGCTGCTGACGTGATACAAATAATTGCATAATGCAATCATTACCGCCATTATTTTTGTGCAGCTCCAAAACGGGAGGCTTACGTGCGACCGGGGCTTTAGCGAATGCTTTCAACTCTTCTAAATTGTATTTAATGATGGCGGGTTTTTGTGAGTCCAATGCCACTGTCACCGCACTATGACTATGATGACCATGCGCATTTTGACTCTTAGACGAACGGTGATGGGTTAAGGGATAATTTTTCATTCCAACCGTAGAATCAACGGTATCATTATTCGTAGCTGACGTTTTATGCTTTTGATGACTTTTACCTCCAACTATCATCGTCACGCCAGGACTCGTCGTCTGTCTGGTATCTATTAGTTTCTCATATTCCTTGAAATCGCCAAACCGAATATCAGTGTAGTCCTGATCTTGCTGAAATTGCGGTTGTTGTTGCTGTTGTTTCAGCAATTGCAATCTTTCCTCTTCATCTTCGCAAGCGGAGGAGGAACTATTTAAAAATTGCAACTGTTGCTCTTCTTGCTTAATCGAATTTAATTCGCTGCCACTGTTGCCTTCACTTAATATGGATGGTTGTAAAAATTGCGCAAGAATTTCTTGGGTTTTTGTGTGTTTTCGCTGCTGATTTGAATTCTCAATATCGGCTTGAGCAGAGAAAGAAAAATGAAAAAAGAAAAGTGAAAAATGTTAAAACAAAACTCTCTGTCTGGATTGAATCTTATCCAATAAACTATATTGAACTGATATGGTTTTCTAAAACGGAAAACCCATGCATTTTCACATGCAAAAAATAGTTTTATGTTCATAATGTGAAAAAGAGCTTATCTGTGCAACAACAACGCAATTGTTGTGCTTGTAAGAGAGAAAACGGGTAAGAAAGTAATATTTAGCTATAATTACTTTTTATATCAGTTTCTTTTGATTGGCCGCCACTGCCGCCAATGCCGCCACCCGCAGCTCTAGCGTTCGCTGCTGCCCGCTGTTGTGTCTGGTGTTTGGAGGAACTGCTAAGTAAAGTTGCGCTCGCCGCTAAATCTTTTGAACTAAAGCCGGAGTTATTATCGTTATTGTTGTTGTTATTATTACCACTAATAGTGGTGGTGGTGCTTGTGAAAGACGCATTAGTTGCATTATCAGTCAGTACGATATTTACAATTCCAGCGGTATTGAGAGCAGCCTTACTGTAGCTATTATTATTATTATTATTAATATTACTATTGTTTCCACTGTTGTTGTTATTGTTGTTGCTGTTGTTATTGTTATTATTATTATTAGGATTGGAATTGTTGTTGCTATTGCGATGCTGTTGTTGTTGCGATTGTTTTTGATTTTCTTTGGTGCGTTTGGTAGACTTTCGATTCTTTCGCCCTACCGTTATAAAATTGTTGTTATTATTATTGTTGTTGTTGCCGTTATTACTACTGCCGCCGCTCAAATTCAGCACCGAACTATTAGAAGTTCCCGAATTTTGATTAGATTTCGAATTGCCGCCACTATTATTATTACTATTGTTTGCTGACTCTATTAGTTTATTTCCTCCTGTCGCGTGATGCTTATTCGAACGATTCGTATTCGAATTGTTAGACGCTACCGGATTAACTGCATTGGACTTATTAGCGGCTTTTTGTGTTTTCTCCTCCTTATTACGCGATGTTGCAAGTGCCGAAGATGTGTTGCCGCCAGCTAAAATGATTGAGAATGGAATAATGATTATAAGAATATAGGACGCAAGCACTTTTAGTTTTAGTGTAATTGCAAGTAAGTACTTTTCTGTTTGTTATTAGTTGTTGTTGCTGCTGCATTGGAATGACTCGAAGATTTCTCCTCAGATCGAACTTGGGTGTTCGGGTTGCTGCTGTTAATAGCAGTTTTCAGACTATCATTAGGATGTTTATTATTATTATTTGTTGTTGTTGTTGTTGTTGTTGTTACTGTTGTTATGGTTTCAATAGCAATTTTATCTTCAGTTGATGACATCATCGTGGGAGAAGCAGAATTCTGTTGGGATTTAAGTTCAGCTATATCTTCCTGTATCTCGTCAACGGCGTTACAAATTTTTTTCTTAGACTGCTTACGATCGCCAGCATCAATCTCGACTGCTGCAATTATGACTGGAAATCAAACTCAAAATTACTCTCTTTGTCAAAAACTAATTTTTTAAAACTCTATAAAAAAAAAATGAATTAAATAAAATTACCGTCATCTTTTACTGGAACATTGACAACAGACTGCTTGACATCATCACTTTTATTGCAGCTATGATCTTCTACACGACTTTCAATCAATTCGTCGCTACTTGTTACTAGTTGTTCGTAATTTAACGCCATTGCGTTCATTATTTCTTTTTGTTTAATTACATTTTCTTCAGAGGCTTGCGTCGTAGACGCTGGATAATCCTCGAGTTCTGTGGTATCAGCATCCGTATCATCTTGTTCCCCGCCACCGCACACTGACGTTTGCGAAATCTCTTCCGACTGCGGTTTGCTTGAAGTTAATCCTTCTTCCATCAGATCCTGAACGTTCGCAGTTGTTTCAGTGGTTGAACTTATGCTTCCTGATTTATCTTTTACCGCATCAGTTTGCATTTGTTGGTCAATTTTATCTTTTGACCCTTGGCTAGGCACCTTTGTCATTATTAACGTTGCGTTGGGCGAAACCTCCGTTATATCATTTGTCGCTTGATCGCTATCTTTAGTTTGTGTTGTTTTTTGGCCATGCGATATTTCCCCCGTGTCCGAGGTAACGCTTATGGGTGACCTCACCTCAACGGCAGTGTTTTTCTCATGTGGTTCGGGAAATTTTAACGGCTTTAAGGTTACGGGATGTACTATGGGTATGGCATGTCTTCGCTGTTTTGTTGCTAAGTGTTCGCCACCAGCTGCATTCGACGAACTGGTATTTCCGCCTGCACCAGAAGCGATATTCAATGAAGTGGATGAAGTTGAAGCACTTATAGCTCCAGTTAAATGACCAAAGGGTCCCTGTAAACCAGGAGCTGCCATTGAAGCAGCTGTAGCAAGTATCGAACTGGACTGTGGCGGTAAACCAGCAGCAGTACCTAACTGCAAAGGCGGCGTGCAGTACGGTGGCGACACGTAGGTGGTGGGGCCCGCAGGTGCACCACGACCGGTCGCATTCGGCAGCTGATGGGCAACATGCACAGCGGATGCAGATGCTGCTGCGGTTTGCTGATGCACATTTGTTAATAACGAGGTCCTAGGGGCGGGTGCCAATGCAGTGGCTTGCAATGCAAAATAGTTTGGCGGAAATATTGATATTGTACCTGGCGCATGCTGACGCTGATGTACAGCTGCCGGAATAATGCTTCTCATCTGATGTTGTTGATGATGTAAATGTGACTGTGTTGGTGTAAGTGCGGTAGCACCGGCGTTTGTATGAAAATAGTGCAGTGTCTGTTGGGCGTGATGTAACGCTGCTGTTTGATGATGTTGATTATTCGTTTGTTGGGATTGTTGCGGTGTCGGAAACAAGGCTGTAGCGCCTTGACCAGTGCCAGGATTGCCGTGATTCCCAGCGGCGGCCGCAGCTGCCGCCGCTACTGTACTATATTGAGCAGCTGCAACCATTACTGCCGTCGATTGTTGCTGCAATTGCATAAAGGCTGGCGTCATGAATGCAGCATGACTGGTATTGGGCGGTGGCATGGAGGTTTGTATGAGAGTACTTCCGGGCGCAAAGTGTGGCATATTGGAATTTGTGTTAGCCTGCCGTGTGGTGATGTTAGCAGCATTCGAATTGTTACTCCCAGATGTGTTATTACTGTGCGGTCCTTGTGAGCCATTCCCACCTGAGCCCATACCGTTATTGGCACCTTGCGAGGATAGCGTAGAGGCCAAATGTGCCGCAGCTGCTGCCACATTGCTTGCATTCCCTTGTAATTGATGCTGTGCGTTAGGAGGAGGTGCAGCCTGCACTTGATGGACTTGATAAGGAAAATAAGCTAATGGCAGTTGTGGATGATGTTGTAGATGATGTTGCAATTGCTGTGTTTGTTGTTGTTGCTGCTGCTGTTGTTGTTGCTGTTGCTGCGGGTGGGGGTGGGAATGCGTTGAAGATTGGTTGGCAGTTGTCGGATGGCTTAAATGCACCGAACCTGCCTGCAACTGTAGTTGCTGTTGCTGTTGTGGCTGTTGTTGATGAGCAGTATGATGATGGGACTGATGATGATGTTGCTGCTGCTGTTGTTGCTGTTGTTGCTGCTGTTGTTGCTGTTGACTTGGGCGTATTCCCTTCCCACCCCCTCCCGTATGCACAAACATAGAAGGATCTTTCAAAGACCTTTTCATATAAAAACCCGATCGTCCAAAGGCATCGTTGTTTTCATCATATTCACATTATGTATGAGTGATGCAAGAAAACGAAAAAGAAGGAAAAGAGAAACGAAAACATATTACATAATATAGGGTTAGTAACATAATGAGGTGTAAAAGGTGCGATATATTCATTATTATATGCAGTTCATGAGAAGAAGTATTTCTGAGTACAAACAAAAAAAAAAAAAAACTTTTTTTTAATTAGTAATCAGCTACATCTTTTCCTAAGGAATTGAAATGTACGAATAATAATGAAATTCAAAATTTGACAATGGATGGAATTAGGTAAGTGTCGGATGTGTGTATATATATAAAAGTTTGGAATTAATAATATTAGTAGCGAGTGTATGGAATCGCAAAACAGGAGCTATAAATTGATGATGAAGAAGCAAATACATTAACAAATAAGCCCATTAATAAATTAATCATTTAAAGTGCACTTCACTACATGACATGCAGAATTTTTACACTTAAATTGAAAAATTACGAATCATTAATTATCAAAAGTAATCCATTAATTTTTGTTATCAATAATTTATTCTCTATATGTATAACTAATGTATATATATGTACAACAACAACAACAACAACAAGAGTAAAAGAAGAGGTATATTTGAATATGAATATTAAACTACAAGCGATCACTAAGAGCAAGAATTCGTATTCTTGTCAAGACCTACACGAAGACGAAAGAAGTGAGCAGCAGCAATGCATTAATACCTGTAAATTAAGCTTTCGCGTATGAAGATGACGTATTAGTTTCGCTCATATCTTTTACAAGGCTCATCATGATAAAAATGTTTTTTGTTGTAATATTCTCTCATAAATAAATCAGTCATCGTCCGTCACTTCAATATTATTTGTTTAACAACTACAGGTTTATTTATTTATTTATCTACTAATTCTTAGCTAATGCTCTAAATGAGCGAACGAAGACTGCATCTGAAAGACTGCGTTTGTGAAGATTGAAAAAAAAAAAAAAAATTCGCACACAATCAACAACAACAATGGCCTACTTATCATGTCTAGCACAAGCTTGTTCCAATAACATATAAAACTGTTCGTTAACTCTC
>CCAG010010407.1:0-15260 GCA_001077435.1 Glossina morsitans morsitans | reverse complement strand
TTCCCTACACGACGCTCTTCCGATCTGTTCCTATGAAAAACAGTACGTATGTACTGAACAGTACAGTATGTGTGGCATACTTGGAGCCCGGAAGTAAATTTTTCCACCCTATCCTATATAAGAGCTCCTACGACAAGCAAGTCTTTCGCTCGAAAGAAGGTATAATCACAAAAATAAATCAAGAATTGTGTTAAGCAAATTGGTGTAGGGTACTTAAAAATTTAATCGCTGTACAAGTTATATATATATATATATATATATAACTTGTAAATATTACTTGAAAAGCTATTAGGCAAGCACTGTTGCAAAAAACTCGTGCTATTTCCCCTTGCGTTCTAAGTAACTCCGCACTCCAAGCTAAACAACAAATCGATACTTTTCTTTAGTGCAGTCTATCAACGAAGACAGAAACGAAGTTATATAACAACAACTGCTCAAATGACCAACGATTCTTTCTCGAACTAGTAAAGGTAACGAATGGTAACTCCACTTTGTTTCATTTTCTTTTCTGCAGCGCATTAAGAGCGTAGACTTTCGAATTTCAGTATGATCAATGAGAGTTGGACCGAACGAATAGGAAAGTAACTGACAGTAACGTAGTAAAAGTAACCAATTGAAGCTGGCATCCCAACATTTTGCTTAATAGTAATGAATTTTTTAAATTAATTTCAGGTAATTTTCCTTTCAAAACTTACAAGTAAAACCATTATTTATTTACCAACATTTTCATCCCCAAAAATATTTCACTGCCTTAAATAACTTTGATCATAACCTTCGTTACTCAATAAAGTCATGTGTACATAAGTGACTTTTGTGAAAAGTTAAGTGTAAATCTCTTTTAAAACTCTTTAATTTGCGGTTAATAAATTAATCACTAAACATACTGTAATTATCATATTGTCTGAATAAATTAATTCGTTAATTAACTGGTCTTTATTTTTCCGCCATAAGATGTATAATAAGCCCATTGCAATATTAAAATAAAATTAATTATGAATATTTTTTATGATTAAATCTTTCCTGATATTCGTCATATCGACCGACGCCTGCTACTTACAATTACGTAAACTAAGCTGACGTATGCCGACAAGAAATTTTTATCAAGGAAGCAGAACGCAATGCATGACTCACTCTTCTCTTCATTACAGACATTTGAGTTGTAGATTACCAAACACTGCTACTTTCTTCATTTCCTCTTTTTAGCCGAGACATGTCTTTTCTGCACTTTGTTTTAGTTAGTAAAAACACCGTACAATGCATAGAAAGGCAACATCAGTTAAGAAATAAGTGACAAAAATCTGTCAAAAGTGATAGTAAACATATTTGCTTATATTCTTTCACCTGCCCTTCAGATAATATTTTTAACTTTATTTTTAAAGCACTTTCTTATAAATTTACGTGTATTTCATTAATCGATTTTTAACAGCATTTTTTTTGTTTTTTTGATATTTTTCTTGGGAGAGAAGAAATGATAACAAAATAATAACATTCAAGGAAATTGTTAAGGAAACATTTAAGCGAGTAAAAGAAGAATTGTTTTTGAAAAGAATTAAACAAAAGCAACACCGGAGATATTTTTACGAGGCAACAGTCGTTGAAGAAGCCCTGCAATAAGCAGAGCCAGCAGCCAATGTAACGCAAAAGATTTTTCAAAAATGTTAATTTCACAAGAACAACAAGAACTACACGCTCCTGCTATTTCACGATTATTATTATTATTAGACCAGAAAAAGGAAAATTCTAGGGCAAACGTAAGGTGAGCACTACCAACTAAGACAATCGCTTCTGTTTCGCGGTTTCACTAGAGAAATAAATTCTAAGACTTAAGTTTTAAAGTGCTAGCATCCAACACCATAGGCGTATACCTGCCTGTACCGTTAACGATCATTTTCACCCATAGGAACCTGGAATTTAAAGCAAACCTTCTTTCTCTCAGCCCCATATCCAACAGTCGTCTTAATGAAGCTTCAATAACGCAGCATTTTCTTCGTATTTTCATCTGCACCTTTCAACACTATAAAGATATATCAGAAAATCTGCTACTTAGGTGTTCACCAAAACCACTTGCATATTCAGTCCAAAAGGGGCCTTAATCGGCTTGCTAGTGAGCCCACAATTAACGGTGCGCCTAAAAAGGCGGTTTTGGAGAGCTTAGGGAACACTTCGAAATTTCAATGAGGTAATGAGCTTTTCCCCTATATCCTAGAACGTTTGAACTATCTATTAGGCAAAAAGTAAAGAAAGTTCCATTTCTGAAGAGCTTACTTTGGCTTGCTCCCCTTAATATCCAAAGCAAAACTCGTAGAATTTGCGCTTAGCAAGAAAAAAATAATTGACTTGCGTAGGATATATTTCGGCGCAGTATTGCTTTCCCTTATGAAAGAGCAAGAGAGAAATAATACATAATAGGGCTCAGCAATATCGTTATCGATGTTATCAGTTATTAATTTTCACTCTGCTTGACATCCACATAAAACTAAATAAAAACTTTGCGTATTCTATACTTTATTTCACTCATTACCATCTCATCCCATATAACAACCCAATATTACAATGTATCTAAATACACATACATAAGCAAATATAATGAGAGGTTAAATCATGAAATCACGTTGGAAGCTACCACGGCCACCAACGTTTCAAAGTTGTTAAGCAGGCAATGGTTGTGTACCCGCTATAAAATACATATGTATGCATAAGAGCTATCAAAGCGATCAGTTTGCTGTAGATTTCGAATCTGCATGTATTCACTCAAAGTACGTCGGATGAAATTTAATTTCGTGTTGAAATTGTTGTGACGGACGAACGCACGCACCAGCTCGTCTAAAGGAAATGCGCTCGGAAGCTTATGTGGAATCAAATTTTTTAATTACTCTACAAAAAAAAATTGTAGACACGACAAACCCAATCACAAATCTAGAATACGTTTATTACTGCCGTCATCTCATCCTCATTCTCGTCATTATTATCAATAAAATGGAATTTTGTTGGGATATCACTTTTTTTTTGCTTTACACCGTTGCTTGCTGGCCAAATGTTTGGTTCAAATACAACTTCGGGGCAGTTTTTCATATAAAAATTATACTGAATTCAAAATATAAACGAGCATCTGGATATTTTGGCACTTCACAGCAGCTTAGAACAAATCATAGATTTCTGATATGTTATCTGCAAGCATCGTTGTGTGGAGAATTTTTCGCTCAAATGAAATTTAATAATTTTTTTTTCCAATTAATGATCGAAAAACGTACATTTGTAGTAACTCGTGCAAGTAGAAAAGCACATCGATGAGAATGGACTTAATTGATAAAGTTTTTTGTGCATTATTATGCATTAATACGCGTAAGTACATGGATAAATAATTTAAATTTTCAATTAACACAATTAGTTTACTCTACAATGTTGTTTAAAGCCGCAGCAATAGCGCGAGCAATGCGGAGTGTAAATATTTTTAATCTCTTTTTACAACAGTAACAAAACAAACAAACAACACATAAAAGCTATGAAAAAGTGAATAAATAAACGCGATAATACTTTAATTATTGTTTTCCTGCTTGAATATAAAATTTTCCTAATGTAAGTCTTTTTTTTGTTGTTTTGCATGAACGGTAATATTTTTGTGCCCATCCATACAAACGACGGCGAGTGCATACAAATGCATGCATGCATGCATGCATTCATGCGTGTTCCAGTAACTGAAATTGAGGCTGCAAACCCAAACGGCCGGTCAAATATCGGACGCATTGAAGAGAATTAAATTATATATAGAAATGTTCTCGCATCTCGTTCTCGTAAAATCAGCTGCGAATTATTTGAATCCCTGCAAATTATTTACATTCATTTAGCTCATTTTTTTTGCTCTTTAATCGTTTGCGAACATATTTTTTCCGAATGCAATTTTTCCAAAAATATTTAGATACACTTTTTTCTCACATTACATTATTACAACATTATTACACCCCATGGTAGTGTAGCGTATTATTCTCAAGGATTTATATAGCAATGAGCGACATTACGTTGGACATAACGCTTAGCTTAGCTTAGCTTGACCGTAACTGCCATGCAACTGCAATTTCAAAAAGTATTTCTCTGATACAAACGAAAACGTAGAAATAATTGCTAACCCATAGTTAAAACGAACCCCCTCTTCGCCATATGATTCGTATGTGCATATAAAAAACATATAGATAAATATACATATATAGATATGTATAAATGTGTGTGTGTGTGTGTCTCTGCGTACTTTGTTGATGACTTTTAACGTGTTGTTAACACCAGAACGGTTATGATTGTTGAAAACTCCCATTGAATAGAGTGTTTTATACGACTTTCCCATAATAATACTAATTACACAACCGAGATTTGAAGTATTGTAATGACCACACTGAGTGTGCATTGTGAGCTTAAAGTTTTCGAATCCAAGACCAGAGGATCATGTCATACTAACTTTGTCATTCGGTTTGTAACAATCAAAAAAAATACATATCCGATATATCCTTGCATGACCAGCAATTTGTTATCTTTTAGGGTGTGGAATAAATATAATATTTACCCAGGAGCCATAAAATGTTGTGAGGAATAAGGCCGATGCTCGTTTTCGTCTCGTACACACCTTAAGTTATCATAAGTTTTGTTGTCTAGCGAGCAAGTCAACGGTATGTTATTTAAGGGACTGACTGTGATGACTCCATTCGAAGTCAGCTAGCTGCTTGGATCTCGAATGAGCGAAGCAGTTGATTTCGAATGAGAAGTTAAAGACCGGCAACGCCAGTCGTCATAAGATAAATGTTGCAAGCAATACATCGCTTTTGATGAACGATTGTTGTTTTGGTGTTCAAAGTGTTTTATAGGTTATCAAGGAGAGAGCATCAAGTCACTTAAAGGTCAATCGGCGTTTAGTCACGAAAAGATTGATTGTACTTCACAGTTAAGAATACAAATTGTATAACTCGATATTATGTAGGCGAAGTAGTAGGCCCAGTATTCAGTTCTGTGTGAAAGTAATAGTAATAACTGGCAGGGCGAATAAAGCTGCTCGTCTGAATTCATTAAAATTTGATATAAAAAATTCCAACAATATCTCCATAGATGTGAACTGAAGCCGACTAAGGGTAAGCAGTCGTGTAAGCTGACACATCAATGAAAACCAGTGTGAGGTTAGCCTAAAGTTGTGAATTTGATACCATCAGGTAAGCTTTCTCCCAACGAAGTCTCACATAGACATATATAAATCATTTTGGGGAAGAGTCTTGGCAGCCTTAAAGCTTACACAAGTTCGGATTTTGGTTTCTTATAATATTTGATATAAAAGTTTTAATTTATTAGAGACTAAAGACGCAGGCTTGCTGCGTCTGTCTACTGAAAGATGACAGTGAATGAAGTAAATTTCTATTCCAAATGAAGCAAACTTTGTCTTTTTTACATCCTTCAGAATATGTTTCTTCTAAAAAAATAGATGTCTTCACTGAAATGAAATATACGCAAGCTGTTGGAAAGTAAACGACAAAAAAACCCTCCTTTCTCCGATGACGACTACAGTAATAAGTGTAATAAATTGGTGAAAGGACAACTTGCGTTTCGTTTAAAGCTATTTACTTATAGCTTTCTCTTAAGATGTTTAAAATTTCGTTTTTCGCTCTGTGGTTTGGTTTTTGCGCTTAAAAGTCAAGAGCTATGTAATGTAAATAACCTTAAATCGTTTGTTAAACATCTTTTGTATGCTGCCTTTCACAACTTAGTAGAGAATGTATTTTTTACAAATTATAGGTTCAACGTCCTTTACATAACTCTCTTAAATATGCTTTGGAATAAAAATAGAATGCCGGTGATTTAAAACTGTTCGAAATTATTTTAGTTTAAGTGGAACATAAGGAACTATGTCATCTTCGTCAAATGCTGCAAACGAGTCGACCGAAAAGGCCTTAAAATCGATGGCACATTACTGAATTGCTTGCAATGGAAATAAACTATCGACAGCATAGTGCGGAAACTATAAAATTGTATTTTAATAAATAAAACCGTTTGCCAAATTGCCGTTGGCAAGCGAAAATCAATGAATTGTCCAATAAGAATGCAAAAAATAAGCAAAAAAAAGAAGGAAGGAAAACTCGAAGACACTTTTTCCCCTCTTTGAATGGAACGTAAGTAAAAAAACTTTTGTTCGCTCTATTAAGTCGACTAGTACGCAACCCTGCTCATCTGTACATCTTCAACGGTTTTTTACTGCGTATTAATCATATAAAGTCTTTTAACAGATCCATTAGAGAGCGCTGCTTCCCTTTTATTCTGCATCCATCTTTTGTTCAGCCTACGTACATTTACAGGCATATTTTCATTGATCAAGTCAACCTGTTGGGACAATAAGTAGTGAAGGCCGTCGCTTTAAACTGTAGTATTCTGTTAAGGTACACCACAGATTGGAGCTCTAACTTCCAGTGAAAACAGCAAGCGGTGATAGAATCTGGATCGAATAAAAGCAAGTCATCGAGCGAGAACTCTTGTCAGTGAGAGATGAAAGTATGCAAACCAGATTCCATACTTATAATATATCCTAATGCGCAATTTTGTTGTTACACAGAGTATGTCAATCTTAGCATACCATCATTGTGCTTCCATAGGCATAATAATAATGGAGACGGGCACAGTTCTCATTATAAAATTATTTTGTATTGATTACTTCAAATTCTTTAGATAAAAAGCAAATGCTGTAACAATTTATTTATTTATTTATTTATATATTTATTTATTAATGTTTAGGTAACCTTGAAGCCATAGAAGTGTATTATGCCAACGTTACAAAATCTACTCACTAGGTGCATACATAATATATGATAGTGTTATGGAGCGCAATACTTAAGATTTAAATAAAATAAATCGCTGTTAGCCAGGTGCAGTTACGAAATGTTTGCTTTATATAAAAAGAACAAGGAATGCAAGTAATAAAGACAATCTGTTTAATCACACGACTAGTTCGCAGACATTAAAAGTTAAGAAAGTGGGCGCAATAAGAAACTATAAAAAGTTTTAAAGTCATCGGCAGCGAGCTATAAACCGTAACGACCCTGACTTGAAGTAACTTTGATCGTACATTCGTAACACGAGATATCTGGTCATTACGGAGAGATCTGTTAAAGAAAACAAGTGGAAACATTATGGTCGCGCTAGGCCGACTGTTAAATATTCCACATCACATTGTCTAACACAATTTTTAGTTTTAACGTCGAACACGAAAATTATGCCCTGTGTTCATATAAACTTGCTATTGTGGAAATAAAGGCTTACTTTCCGTAAGAATGGTTGTGGCCTAGAGATTCAAAAATATCCAGCATAAATAATTCTTATATCAAACTGCTATTATGGATTAATTTTCACCGTAAAATATTAAAATTTCGACTTTTCTGCCCTAAAAAACAAAAATTTTCGTGCAAATCCTCATATAGGGCAGAATCAAAAAATAAGCATGGGTGGTCTAAATTTGGTGCAGTGGTGGTAAGTTTCATTATAACATATTAAAATTTAGATTTTTCTGCCCTGCAAAGGATCAATTGTCGTGAAAATCTTTACATAGGGTAGGCCGGGATGGTCCAAAGTTGGTACAGTTAATTTTCTTATGTTAAATTGCTATTATGATTTGATTTTCATATGAAGCATTGAAAATTAGACCTTTTTGTCGTATGAATTTCAGTTTTCGTTATATATAAGAGGGTTCAAAAATTTCCCCAGCCGTTTCAAAGTTTTCATACCACTTTAGAATGTCGAAATACTATTATTTAACCACTTTTGTTGAGAAATTTTGAAAATTCACGATTATTTCCATATATTGACTTTTCAAAATAAGACATTATATGGGGAGTGATTGAAAAAGTGGACCAATCAAAACCATTTTTAATAGCTTTCCTTTCTGGACCAAAATACGCCAGTGTGACAAATTTCATTACAATAACTCCTCCTTGCGATCTGCAGCTTGAACATAAATTTACATGGATCAGATGGGCAGACAGATAAACGGACAGACGGACAGGTAGGATTAAATTGGTTTTGAATCAATCGGTATAACAAAACGTTGGTCTATCTTAAACGCTGCTACGTATTACATACGTCCACACAAATTTAATATACCCTATATCACAAGTGGTGTAGGGTATAATGAGCAAGTTATTCCTAACCACACAGTTGAACATTACTTTTCATTGCCGTAGAGCATTATATTAGGTGTACATTTAAAGCTTTCACCGCCCTAATCACGGACTCAGAATATCGTCTGATCATCATGACTTCTGGTCCAGTTCGCCTCAAGATCATTCTGGAATACTATCAAATAATAGTAGAAGGTACCGGTACTACAGTTGAAAAAAAAACTGACTATAGGCAACAAAAGCAACAGCCTTCCACGAAGTCAGGTTCCGTTGAAAGACATCATTTATATAAAGGCAAACGGTAATGTATTGATGACCATACTTTAGGTAACACCGCTACGTACCACAATTAAGAGTACCTAGGGGTTTGAGGGGCTCTATCAGGGCGACAACTGGCTTCAAAAGCTCTTGGGCAAGCAATGGGAACATGGAAACATGTTCACCGTTTAAGAAACGTCTTATTGCTTATGTAACATTATGCAACAGAAATGTATTCTATATTTCTGACTAGACATTGAGACACACATACAAGTCCCTTTGTCATGGCGTAGGTCTTAAGTTGATCCTTTATTAAATATTCAAGGATCATGGAAAACATAGGCAGAATAGAAATTGTCTTTATGTGACTTTAATCTAGCCTTTGTATCTGCAAAACTTTTTTTAAGTCAAGAAGTGATATCTCCATTCTCTATGTCACTTTAAGACCTAGCACACATGTATTTAAATATTTTGATCGTGTTGGAAAGAGACAACCGCTTATCGTAGAAATTGGCACGAGCCAGGTGGTGAAACGACAGCTCGCAAAGTGCATAATTGATACTTAATGGTACAATTTTATCATATGTCGCTAGAATACTCAGCTTGAACTTCATTGTTAATGGTTCTCTTAATCTACGTCATGGTTCTGCATGTTTTTAATGCGGTAGCATCTATTCTTTATTACTTTTGATGGTTTAGTAACGCAAGTCTTTGGAGTGAACATCAAAGTAGTCCTTCCCGGATTGTGTTCGATGGGTTTGAACTTATTTAAAGTTCCTAGAAATTATGTTCACTTCAGAGGGATAATTGGTATGCAAAGCTTTAAGGAGAAAGTAGATCCATTGCATGGAGAGCTCACTGCTTAAAAAAGTTTCGCAAAGAAAGCAACGTGATATCTGAGAAATCGGTCAGAATTAATTGACATACCTGGCATACAGAAAGCTATTTACCTTGGGATCCGACGTTTCTCACTCGTTTCGTGCGTGTCCCTCGTGCACTGATCGTACTGTAATTTTTGCCTATGCTGGGACGTAGATCAACTTTTTTACGCGATTAATGCAGAATGGAATGCGTTGGCCTGCCGAAATGGAATGGAACTAGAAAAACCAATGTTGACAACGTTAAGTCAGCACGATTGCCAATGTCTGTAAATGACATCTGCATTACTGTAGGTCTGCAGCCCCCACCGTTAGAATTTGGTTAGAACGCCCTAAATTGACCAATTATATTGCACAATGGATCAGATTGGCCGTAACAGTCAGCTTGCGCGGAATTCCACTTATTTTAAAGAAGATTTTTTTTGCTTTTGTTAGCATAGAGTCCTGGAAAAATTACGAAACCTGCAAAAAGATTTGCGCAACCAGTTAGTTTGATCTGGAAATTTGAGAACTAAAACGCAATTATTGCCGCGGACTGAAGCGAACTGAGTAGTACTTTTGTAGTCGCTTATCAAAGGACTTTGAATACCACCAAAAACATCCGCGTTGGGGCGTCTAAACCTTCAGCCCAAGTCAAATAATAAACTCTGTTTTTTGGATCGCTCTAACCAAAGGTAAAACTTTTAAAGGGCTGCATTGAATTTATAAAAAACTGTACATGTTATGCAGCGTGAGTTGTTTATGCTTTTACGGCATTTTACGAAAAGGAAAACAAAATCAAATAAAAAGTTTGGGTTCGCTTAAGTAGAAATCTTTGGTACCCATCATCAAGAGCAAATACATAAACAATGCAAACACACAATATTTTTGTAATTATGTTAGCGACAGTCATCCGATGTCGAAGGACTTGAGTTGTTCCTTTTAGCTTCACTTTCAAGACTATTTCCACGAAGTTATAGATCAAAGTACACTCCGAAATGCAAGTTGAACGCTTCATTCCGCCTTTTTTGGTCTGCATTCTTCATCCTTTCCTTTCAGCAAGCAGCATAAATCTGGAGTTTTAGCTTTTTTTCTCAATTTTTACAATTGTAAGGATTTCAGCAACAGGTATGAGTTGAGAGTTCCACGAGGCTTGATTCAGATTTTTATGTTTGTGGAAAAAAATTCTTATACGATATCTTGCGCTTCTTTGGATGTGTTACTAGTGGACAAACAAATCGAGTTTGCTTCGATTTCTCGATGATGGTTATAAAAAGACGGAAAAGTATTTACATACACATAAATGTATTCATATGAATGGGTAATTAATACGACCATAAAATTAAGTGACTTGTAAATATCGTTAAGCAATGAAGCGTAATATAAAAATCGCGCCATTCCATGCATACAAATAAATGTGAAGTTGTCGTGTGTATGAAAATGGCTGCCCGAGGAAGTTTCACCACAAAATAATTATATACTGATTGGTCAACGAAACCGTAGGCATATTTTATATAATAGTATAAGTATTGATTCAAGCGTAACATTGAAATATAAAACTGGGTTGAAATAAACTTCAAATGCTCTGTTTGACTAATTCTTCAAATTTAATTAAGATAATATATTACTTTTAATATTTTCACTTTTATTTTATTTGCGTAAAGCCGGGCAAGCAATATCATCAAACAACTTATGTTCGCCTTGCTTCCTTCAATACTGGTTAATCTGTGGAAAGATATCAATTAAAGTGTTTTTTTTTTTTTTAATTAGGAATGTGTTGGATTTTATACTCTACACCATTTGAGGCACAAGGTCATATTAAGTTTGCGGGAATGTATGCAACATAGGCAAGAACTTGATACAGATTTTGCTTTCATTATACCGATCGGTTTAGTGTCACTTTCTGAATTCGTCTAAGCTTGTCTGTCCGTTTATCCCCCCGTCTGTCAATCCATCTTGTTTCCTTGTGTACAGCTTCAGTTGGTAGAGTGACTTCTTTCGGTCCAAAAACGAACATTATTGCAAATGGGTCGGATCGGACCAGTGCTAGGTTCACTTCCAATATAACGACTTGTTTTGAAAAGTCGTTATATGAATAACTGTAGGGAAGTGTAGATTACTTAATGGTGGGCCGTGGCCCAGTACACAGTTTTTACTCTTTTGAAATCAGCGTTACATTTTTTGCAGGCTACTTTTACGTGGAGGCAATGAATGTGTCAAACTTAAAATTGACATTTACTGCAGATTATAAACCCTTTGGGCTAAATCGCGAGTTGCTTTTATTACTTTTTTCGTTTCCTCACTATTCCCGACACGTATGTACCGTCATTTTTCCAGGTCTGAGTAAAGAGAGAGTGGCGGATGTATAGACGTTGTTAAGTCGACTCAAAATACCAATAAAAAGATACACATTCTAAGTATTTTCTGATGATTATTTACCAGTGTTGCATACGCAAAAAAGAGAACTAACATTATTCCACCATTCGGTCTTGGTGAGTTAATTTCTGATGTAGCAAGAAAATTAATTCATTCAAGAATTTATAAAAAGCAGTATTTCGTTTCTGTATCAAAGCAGAAAATTACGTTAACTGTTTAAAGCAAAAAAAAAAATTAAAATTAGATTATTGAGATTCTGATGCTGGGTTGCAAATGACAGGAATGTCTTTCTTGCCAGTACATGGTCATACGTATAAAACATGTTTTCCATTTCTTTTTGTTTCTTTTTTTTTTGTTTTTTTGTTTATTAAAAACTATAAATTTTGTGTATTCGCATTCATACCTATCATTTATATTAGCGTTCATTTTGAAAGTGGCTCAAGTAAATTTGTGCTAAAATCTCTTATCCGTGGATATATATATAAATTTTTTTTTTTTTTTAATATGGTCAATCAATCAGGGAATATAGTATAGTGTTCGTGTAACAAGGTGGCGGTCAGAAAGAAATGAAAAAAAGGAATGAGATAGCGGACGTGGCCGGAAACTAACGGATGTGTGCTTAAAGAAATGTGCAATTTAAAGGTGAAACTAATACTTATTCACTACATGAACAGTTTAGTTTAATGAATTGCTATCATCTTCATCCTAATAAAATAATTTTTTAATATATTTTACGATTACAAACGCTTAAAAAACTCTCCAACACTCTCTACTTCGACTTCGTTGTAGCATTCGTGTTAATTTAGAATATTAGGCATTAGCAACTGTGCAACAGGACGTATTAATTTCAAGCCTAACAATCGCTTTTTAATTATACACATTCATTCTTACATTCATGCAGCTGTTTTTTGCGTGAAGCAATAAGCAACACATTCAACTAACATAAAAATACTATCACTATATAAAATAGAAAATCAATTATTTGTTCGTCTAAGCTCACCAATAATTGCTACCTCAATTCTCATTCCGCAAATGTTCAATTTGACTATACACTACTACACGTACATAATAAAAAATAATGGCCTTTCTTAAAACTACTTATTGCGCACGAATCTGTTTTGAATTTTCTCCGGTACACCTTTGCGCATTGATTGCCCATAACTCATAACACACTTGCTTATAGAAGATATTAAATGTGGACTTTCTAACCTGATCGCTATTCATTTTATGCTTATCCATGCGACAAGCGCTACATAACTTGTATTGTTTTCGTTTACTTGCGCAAAGAGTCGGAATACATTTTCTACGACATTTCCCTTCCTAAAAGCAACTATTATGGTACAAATATATATACGCGAACAATAGACTCATTTGTACCTCCCAGTCTTTGATAGATGGCCAAAGCTATAGGCGGTCTTGCTTTTCCAACACTGTGAACGTTGCGCTTTCTACTGACAACCTTTTCTTTATTGTTGCATCAGCAACAGCAGTAGCCTTTAGCACATTGCCACCGATTCATACAGCATAACTCTTAAGTGTCGGTGTAGACCTCATTAAATATCGTTAAGCGTCTTTTCTTTTTGAAGTTATCTACTAACACAAAGCAAACAAAATCTGTCAATCACTGTCAAGCAAACGAATAAATTTTGCTCAAGTCGCTTTACGTGACACTCGAAAGTCATGTTGGATGATCAATGCCTACAGTATTGCCATCGAAAGTCATGGAGTCATTCTTGTGGATTGTCTTTCCCTACGAAGGACAAATTTTATAGTTTACTTAAGGTTACGTTGGGTTTCTTTTTTGTTCAGTTATAATCCTTTGCGCCTCTTCCCACCAAAGAAAAAAAATATAATGACACCTGAACATTAATTTATTTTACAAAGATCTACGGCGGTTCAAATGTTTAACTCTTTTGGAATCATTGTTTTACCTCTAAAATAAAGTTTCGGCCGATCGCAGGACCTTCTGGCGACCAATGCGGACACACTAAACGTATTTCGTTGCTTCGTAATATGTTTGTTTCTACCAGTGTCAATATCAGAAAATTAAATCAAAATATGACTTCAAAATTGACTATTTATGCTAGTGCTTGGTTGCATTTTCTTTATGTTGAGAGCCTCGCGAAAGAGAGAATATGGTTCCATTGTTTAAAAAGATTGATATCACATACCTTGTCTATGAAGAGAGCAAATTGTTGCGCAGCATATAATAAAACAGGATTGTATTGCCATATGCGGGCTAAGATTGTTCCTTTCAACGAATTTCATGATTTCATATTGAGGTTAAAAAGTTCTGTAAGCTCGACTGCTGAAAGACTTTCGAATTTTTGATATTCGAAAGTTAAATTCGATTCTCGATTCTATTATACTCGATTCTATGTATACTCAGTCAGGCAAACTTTATTTACATTATTTGCAAATTATTTCGAAATATTGAAATAAGTGACTCCGATTATTTGAAAAATAGATTTAGGGCACTTTTGCAATGAAGGGCTCACATTAACAACACTGATATTCGAGGTCGCACATACAAAAATCTGCATATTTAAAATTATATATGATTTGATGCATGAACGAACAAACATCCTTTTATTATTAAACTAAATTTATTTCGGAGTAGATTCTTCTGTTTAAAGATAAAACAGTGATTTTGCCATTGTAAGTACTTTTGCATATATATATATAGGAGTGTATATGTGAAACTTTGTGTTATTTATTGAGTGTAATTCATGACGTATATGTATCCTTTTAGTGTATTCCCTTACATTTGTGTACGCAATCGTATGTATATGCAATAAATTTAATTAAACAATTCTATGCTTACATATGCATGAGCATCTATAGCAAATGTCTGAACTGCTATATGAATGAAACTAGTTTTATTGATTTCCCTTCTTCTCTTCCCTCTCTCGCACATATATCCGAAAATCTTTGTTGTCGTAAATTGACTTAAACAACTTTTGTACTTTGTCATAAGTATAGAGTTCCGGTTCTCAAAGCGGAAGTTTGCTAACAGCAACTAATACTACGTTATAGAATGCTTGATTTTATGAAAATTAGAAAACTGCCAGATCATATAGATTTTAAGAAGATATTGTTATTATTTTCTATTTATTTTGTATGCTTATCCTTAACATAGTTACGAAAACATAAAACTTTAAGTGGAATGAAAACAAATGAAAGGCAAAACTGACATGTTTTTTTTTTTTTTCTTTTGGTTTTGTTTTTGGTTTTCATTTTCTTTTGTTTTTTAAACAACATTTTGTCTTCTTCCAATACATGTTATATACTATGTGCACATATACTGAAAACTCACTTCTGCTTCTTATCTTTTCAGTTTGATTATAAAAACAACTGCTGACGTCCTTAACAGTATCGTCATCTGATGGTAAAGTTTTCTATATAAGAATATCGTGTAGTATATCTTTGCAATGTAATTAACTTAATAGTGTATGTCGTAAGTGTAATGGAATCGATTTTATTTGACAAAGAAGTAAGAAAGTCAAACTGAAATTTGAGACGAATTTCGGATGCGTATCAGTTGAGTAATGACACAAATATCTAATTAATTGTGTCGAAGCCGATACATAAATAGTTTCACCTAAAATGCTTAAGAGGAACGTGTGTGAAACTT
>CCAG010010406.1:0-24902 GCA_001077435.1 Glossina morsitans morsitans | reverse complement strand
CTAATAACGGTGGATTAATGGGCTTGATATATATATATATATATATATATATATATGTATGTATATATGTTAGTTAGTCATAACCAGGATTAACTAAGAAGCAAAATTCGACTTTATTTACGAATATAGTCTCCTTCAAGAGTGATACAATAAATCCAACGGTCCTCTAACCTTACGTTGCCCTTTTTATTGAACGGTTTCTTAAGACTCTCAAAGCACATCTCATTTTTCATAACGAAGTCATTATTTGATTTGAACCTTTTTGCCCGAGTTAGCATGATATCCGTTCAAAAACCAGTTTCCTAATCTTACAAATCGTTAAGAATTTATTGCTTTCATCGGCCCTACCATTGTCAGCATGACGTCGTTTAACCGAGAAACTGTTGCCATAACGCTTTTCAAACGAATACTGAGTTCGAGCAGTATTCGTATACTCTTTCATCAAAAAACCTTGTCTTGTTGACGTACAACATTTCGATTTTTCAAATACCCAGATAACATAAGTGGCGTCAAGAAAATCCTTGTAAGTCTCAAACTGACATGAGTTAAATTTTGTTTTGCATTTTGGACTCTTACTTAAAATAACATGGACAGTTTTGTTAGAAGCAACATATATGCGTTCCGCGAACTGTGGGCCGATGTTTCTGTTCGTTTAAGTTTATTGAATGATTTCAGATCAATTTTCAATTTAAAAAATAGAACCAAAGTAGTATTTTCTTCCTTTCTTCTTCTCCGAAATACTAAGCATTAGACATATCCGCCTGAGTGCCCGAATAGGTAAAGAGTTTTGACTAACAATTCAATTATCGTGGGTTTCACATCTCAAGTGCGGTATAGTTTTCAATAAAGCCGATAGCTGTAGATGTTAGTGCTTTAAGACTTTAGTCTTACAATTAATTCTCTGTCTACATTAATAATAATAGTAACAGGGTAGATACAGAGGCCGATCTACTTCTTCTGCGCAACAAAATTTGACACGAGAAGTCTTTTAAAATCTTTTGAGACGAACAATACGCCGAATTGAGTTTGCTTTCTTAGAAGGGGGCCTTAATAGTGTAAAACGTATAAGCGCCGTATTATGTGATCAATAAAGAATTAGGTTGCACCCCATCAATATTTGCCCTTTTTTCAAGCAGCCTCTTGGTAAACAGACTGCTTGTAGTCCAATTATTCATGTTTTTTCACAAACTGTACACTTTTCAGTAAGTTCTGCTGGATTGAGAATTTATTCAAAGTTGTTCCAAGTGGGCGAAATTCATGTTTGCTTGGTCGTTGAAATTCATTTTAGACTTGACTTCTTCTAGACCGATAAAGCTAAAAGGAGTCAATTTGTTGCAAGTGCTATTTCTAGCTGTGGCTTGGTTGTGTGCGGAGCCTCTCTAAAACTATGTTAGGTGTGTTTTTTTATGAACACGTAGTAAATAAACTGAAAATGTCGTATTAAGAGTTTTTACACAGTTTTTTTTAGCGATTTATTAAAACAGATCAGCTAAGAGAAGTTAAAAATCAAGCATCAGAGAACACAACAAAAAACAAATTCATGGTTGAACAGAAGGGGAAAAGTGCACGATATGCCATGTACTGTACAACTCTTCCGCTTGTAAATACACAATAAAAAGAGCTCTAAAAAGTAAACGAAAACATTTCATTTGTGAACGAAAGAATAACAAGAAGAAAAATAAATTGTTTAAGAAAGCATTTTTTAAAGAAGCTTAATATATAATAATACTTAAATGAAAATAAACTAAAAATGGGAAAATAAATTTTCTCTCTGTCACTTTTATGTGAATGCATTTTATGCTTTGAGCGTTTAAGATTTTAATGTGCGAGAAACTCGATTTTTTGTAAGTGTCCCAAGCTTTCATATATAGTTATAATATATAAAATCTGCTGGAATAAAATTTTTATTGAATTGCTAAGAAAAAAATTAAATTCTCGTGACGTCCTCCAAATTTAATGTGGATTGCAAATCATTCTGTTGAACGCTCATATCAAGGGATTCATTATCATCGAAAAGAAAGTCGTGAGACCTATGGAGCTATCTGAATATTGAGTGTTGACATCTCCCCACTGCCGTCAATTTTATATACAAAGCGGCTAACGGGGATCCAAAATACTTTCCTGATTTTTAATAATTGTTCTCTAGGGAACAAAGTACCCAGATAGCTCATAAAGCGAGTACATGACTTGCAAAATGAGGTATGTCTATGATGAAAAGGTAATCCTTAGCACTATCCTGCCCGTAAGGAGCTCCGTACTCTTTGTTGTGAAGCCTACAGTAGTTCGCAACACGAAAAAGAATGAAACTTGGTGGAAGATAATTAGTGCATAGCGCAGTGAAGGTACGGTGATCATCAAAGAAATAATGCCACCTTGCTATCGCATAGCTGGGAGGAGAAGGCTCGCGATTGCCAAGTGGGCTGTCGTGGGTTCGTGGTGCCAGTATCAGGTAGATCTCAAAGTAGCTACATATCTAGTTAGCTAGACTTAGGTTCGGTTTGTTAATATCTCAAGCCTTAAAAGATTATATACTATTAACTTAAAGGTTGCGGTTTCCATCTCGGAGCGGAGAATAGATTGTCTCGTTCAACTCAAAAATCATATCTTCCCTAGAGAGGAAATAACAAAAAAGAAACTTCGTTTTAATACGAGGACTAGGAAATCATCAGAACTTTGCCCTTTCTTATCTCAACAAGCCATAATGCAGCATCTTGCATCGGTCAAGGCTACAAATATATTTAGTTGATTGGATCTGCTATAAGTATCTGCGTGATCCAAGTGAAATAACGAAGGTAGTACAACCAAAGGTGACGTGTTAAAAAGTATTTCAGTTAAATGTTAAGCTCCACTTTAAAGAGATGGGCTGCGAAATTATAATTTTGAAAATATTTCATTATTATTATTATTTATTTATTTATTTTTTTTTTTTTTTGAACACGGAAACTCCGATATTTCTTTGATGTTTACGCGGGCGATCATGGTGGGCTTTAAACTACTGGCGACTTGTAAATCAATATGCTGACTACCATATGGATGAAGGGAAATGAAAGGTGTTGTCTTCAACTTACGAGAGCGTACATTAATTTTAATTTACTCTTGTATTCTCTCTAAGAATTTCTTCAATTGTGTCCAGTCTGTATCTTTGACTTTTGTACAAATTTGACAATTTATTCCTTTTCAAATTATTTAATTAATCTTATTACCAACCTCAGGTAATCAAAAGAAAATGCAAATTATCATTATCTCTAACCAAGCTATCTTATGTGACATAGCTGTCAACTGCATTTAATGGAAGTAATTGTTAATAATGCACAGTCACTTTAAATTACATATTACTTTAAGTTTGTGGAGAGCACTGAAGAAAAGAATTCACACCAGCATTACAATCAACTTTGCTACAATTTATAGTTAACAGTAGTGCAGATAGCCGTAAGCCTACGCTAAGTCTTAGGAAAATAAAACAATATTTTATGTTGCAGCAAATACTTTTCTCTTTGTTAAGTTCGTAAAACGCTATTCATTTCTATATGAATTTCCTGCTTGGAGTTTACTCTCTGTTGTCAGTTGTATATTTCCATTTGTAAACTTTTTATTACGACCAATAAACTATTGAAGGGTATTAGTTCTGTTGCTCCATTTGTAGCACTCTGCGATACGTTGCATATTTCAAAAAGTGTATTACAAGTACATGCCACCCATCAACAAACACAGCTACGTCTGAATATAGAAACTTCGAGATATTTTAACAAATGAAAAAAGGCTTGATGAATATTTTGATTCAAAAGATGAACATTTTTATTGACAGATTATCGCCATAACACCGGGGATATAAGAAAACTGCGCGTAGTTAGCGATGACTTTGACTAACCATTTCTTTGGTTGAAGCCATTCAAATACAAAAGAAAACATTTCATATTTATACGTTTAGTATATGCATAAGGAAATCTGACTGGTGTTCCATTTTGGTCAAACACACGACTTTAGTTGTTGTAGGCTTCAGTTCCTAGGTGTACATGCACCTGGGGATTAATTGGTCTTTTTCATTTGGGATGATTATAAGAAAGAGGCTGTGAGATATGTACGCAGCACAGATAGTTGTCATGATGGAGCTTACAATCAGGGGTATCAGGCGTCGGAGCAAACAGAGGCGCAAAAAACAACTTGCCTAAAGCATGACAGACAGCGTCATACATTCATGGCCACATAGATTAACTAAGCCTCAAAAATATAGACTAGATCAATGCATATTATGACAAGATCAGTTACAATAAGCGCTATTAATCGATCAATCAAATACTGCGGGCAATTTATTCTACTTAATAAATGCAAACTTGAGATCCAACGGTGTAATCTTGGAAAATGTTTGAGTTTCCATGGCACTATTTTAAAAGTAATTAACAACGTGCGTTCAGTGCAGTCTGTCGTTACAACCGTCCGAAACAATTTGAAGTAGACCGAACCTGTGTTCAACCTCACGAATCTTAGTCAAAGGGAATCAATTTTCGCATCGCTCCGATACGTCGTATATGAGATTAAGATTTTTAATCACAGAATGACAAATACCAAATCACTAATAACATATATATTCCTTTGTACATCTGGCGTCCCTGTAGGCATATTCGTCGCCACTTCTGCAAACATTGAGACGTTGGCTAAATCTACGATAAATGATGTTACTTTCAACCTAGTCCAGCTGCCGACATAACGTTCAACACAAATATTCACCAAAGGTGTATGAAATTGTCTCCCCTAACCTTTTGTTTCATTTCATTTATTTATTCGAGCTTTTTATTTGAAAACAAAGGTAATTTTCGCACATTACACAAATAAATGTTATGCTTACCCGTCTAATTATTAAAATAATTTTTACGATTGCTTCGCAGTGCATTTTGATGAGTGTGAGGTTCCGTTCTGATTCTAAGATGCTTGCTGCCAGCAACTGAACATTGATAATAAGAAATTTGAAGAAGAAAAGAAAGCTTTAATGCATTTTTGCTGGTAGTTCAAATTAACGGCGGACATCAAGGTGAGACTAGAAAGAGATAGAAATACGTTAAAGGATTTTATCGAACAACTAGTACGAAATAGTGGTAAAAAACTCGAACAACTTCAAGCATTGTCCCGAGGTTATCTGGCCTCGATTTTTTCTTGATTTCACAAAAAAGTTCAATCTGTAAAAACTCAGGCAGTCTCTCCAACTAGATTACCTATAAACGTACTAGTCGCGTGAGGGCTGCATTACCAAGGGACACAACAATCGTCATCAGTATAATTTTGTGAATGGACCAAGGCATGTTTCTCACATATTTTTTTACTGCGCGATCAACAGGTAACGTGATAATGTTCATGAAGGACTGAAGGCAAAGAATAGGGAGCTGTCGTGGCTTAGTACATGTGTATCTCACCGATAAGTTTTATGCCTTGACCGGCTGATCACTCGTTTTTAAGTATGATTAAGTCGCACTGGTTGGTCGTCGCGAGTCTTGTCTGCTCGGCTTGCAAGCGTTATGCTTCACGCTCACTGTGATTTAAATTAATTTGGAACAGCGTATCACCCAAATGAGGCCACAGTGGTGAGTTTCACAAATGCGACTCAAGCCGATGAAAAACTTATCTTATTTTAAACTTTCTTTAGCACAAAGGTGTTTGTTGGTGAAGCCAAAAAGTTATGCAGGTCAATTAAAACTTTGTTTTTTTTTTTTAGAAAAGTCTTTCTTCCTTTCTCCTTTAAACGTAAAAGGAATTGAGAAAGTTTTTTTCAAGTAAAAAACTAGAACATTTCAAAAAATGTGCAGAGAGAATGGAACAAAAATGATTTAAACTAGAATGGAGTGCTAACTGCAAGAAAGAAAACATTTCAGATTGAAAAACAAAATAAAAAAAAAATTTTTTAAACTATTAAAATTTTCTCATACTCCAGATGATTTTTGTAATTTTTTATTTATAGAGATGTTAGTTTTGTTTGTATCGTTTAAAAGGAATATGAAAACAGTTTCTACCTTCATCAAGCCAAATAAAAAGTATATTTCCGTACGTACGTTCATAGTTGCTTTTGATTTGCAACACTGCTGCAGGGCAAGATAGTAAGGCACACACACAGTTTTACGTCAGAGTATAAAAATATAAAAAATTAGCTGACAAGCAGACAAATGCATGCAAAAGTACAAAGTACACCTAGTCGTATATAATATAATAACTTCAACCACATACAAAATGCTTATAATATATTTTTGAAAAAAAAAAGAGAAGAAAATGTTTACATCAAAATACTAAAGGCAACAGCTGCTACGTTAATAAACGCTACAGGGTATTGTCTTAAAAGCTTAGCACACATATACATACACACAAAGGCTGGAGTTCTTCTTCTTCCGCCGCTCTTTCTAGTACCCACAATATTTCCGGTTCTATATGCATTCATCGCAAGCCGACGATGCAATGTTAATAGAAGGCGGGATAGTGACAGGGAAAGAGAAAGAGAAAGAGAAAGGGAGAAAAGATTAAAATCCTGGGGGTGTATTCAAGTAGTGATTGCTGTTGTTGCTTGTAATACTAGTAAGATATGGCATCACAGCCATCGGGTTTCAACTGAGCACTGCAACGTTGTCTTCTGTTTCTTCATTTTTAACATTTTATAAGTGCCATATATAACAAGATTTGGTGCAAGTGCTGTTATGTGAATATGCTATTGTACTGCATTTTAAGATGTACAACGTCATAGATATACTCATAAAGCTAAACACAAAGTAATGAAAATTAAAATGTGCATATGTGCACACGTATGCGTATGTATCGGTTGAAAATAGTAAAAGTTCTTGCTTGAATGCCTTCTTTTAATTACTTTGAAAGGTATACATGTTTACGGTTTCACGTCTTTTTCTTTATGCATAGATAAGTAGACGTATGCGTACATACGGAGGAGAGTTTTGCTAAGAAAAGAATTCACATAATATGTATGCGGATTACTTGCATTTCTTAACATTTTTTTATGTATGATGTGCGACGTCTTAATAAAAAAGGCTCCCACAATTAATTCATTCTCAATTTTATTATCCCGGTATTTTATTTTGAAACTAATATATATAATAAGGGCATTGTTTGCTTCCCGCACGAGTCACTCATTCAAGGGAAAACAGTCACATCTGTAACCGACATCTTTGGAAACTTCCAAGCAGCTAATGAGCGTTAGGGACCAAATATCGAGTATACGATAGTTGCAGAAGCAATCTAAATGTGCAAGTACCCATCCAGCCTATTATGGTGGTGAATTAGGTGGTCGAATATGCTGATGGAAATGTGGTCATTCCTTGTTCATGTTCCTATTCCATCAATTCAATTATATTGAATAATGTACGTCTTTTATTGTTCTACCATTTTCTTTGCAAGATTATTCAACGTTCAGTCCAAAAAATACAGGCCATAATTTCTCCGCCGGTTCTTGGCCGGTTTGGTGTTTATTCATGTTTTCTTTCGATTTTTCACATGAATTCCGAACTGTTGCGATGTACCCATGTTGTACCCATAATTAAACAGCGACGAAGAAGCTCAGATAAATTGTCCTTCGATGCATTTAATTTTTTCTTTAGAATGCGATTCAAATACGTTTTGGGTCAATTGCTATTCCAGCACCCACGTTGCGCAAATAGAGATAGTTGCACAGCAAGTACTAGGATAAAGAAAACCCAATATGCTACAACAAAACGTGCATGCGTTTCAGGCTTCCTTACTTTAAGGAATTGATTTGTCCTGCTTTCAAGGCGTTCCTTATCAGCTCACAGAAGGATGTCGCGCATATAGATGATTATAAGTTAATGTGTTTTTAAGTTCATGTGTTTTTAATTCACCAAGAAAACTTTTTAATACCACGAGTGCCGTAATGTAGTTATGATTAAGAAAATGGAAACAACTCTCCGTATATATAAATATGATAAAACATAAATAAATATTAGGTGTAGAAGAACGGAAACAAGAGCTATTCGTTTTGCTTTATTTATTTATTTATAACCTTAGAAGCCGTTATTTCACTCGCAGGAAAGAGCTATTTTTAACTTCATCGGACTCTTATAATTCGCTCATGTTATTTTGGTTCAGTCATTTCACGATTCTTTCTGCATAGCCTGTGCGTTTAGTATATCCCTTCCGTAGTGAAAACAAGTCGTACACTGGTGTCGTTAAATAGTTCTCTTGTTTTAATTTGATATCCTCTTAGTCCTAACTTCTTTAATTTGGTTACATGGCGCTTACTAAAGTCTATGAAATTAAACCTAAACAAGTACGAGAATGTTCTCGAAACTCTGAAGGAGAAAGTCATTTACTACTGAGTTTTTATTGGTTCACATAAATTGAAATAAGATTTAAGATTTACGAGTTTTGTTTGATCAAAGACAAGAGACAAGTAGATCTCTATATAAATAACGGTAAATAAATGCTACGCTTTATTGAATGTTTATAATATGATATAAGCTAGAAACTCTATTTTCATCAAACCCAGTCAACGTAGATATAGCTACGAGCTTTTGAATCCGTTTAGAATTCTTAGAATCTCAATATCGGACTATTTAGATATACTCTGATTGACTTTTAATCTTTAACACTTCATAAATAAACCTATTTCGGATCCTAGCTCGAATCCACACTGGCTGCGAGTTTACTATGTTTGGTATTGGGTGATTTTGGCTCTTTGGCCACACACCTTCTGACGCAACGGTATATTAAGTTAGTGACGATGTATGCAACTCAGAATCACTTTCTGAGTCAACCTAAGCCTGTACGTCCGTCCATCCATCTTGTATTTAACCGGCAGATCTCTAAGATATTCTGATGACGACATACACCGACATATTTTGACGCAAGCACAAACGCTATTGGTGGTAGTTCGGCTCGCATCCGACCACTTCCCATATCGTGGCTCATTTTGAAAAGTCATTATGTTTGAATAACGGTATTAAGCGAAGAGCTGTAGGATATATAATGGTGGGCCTTATCCCACCATAGTATTTTTACTTGCTTTAATTGATATTCTTTATAAAAGCTACTTCTAAATGTTTAGTGTAACGTTCATTTTCAACAGTCAGCTATTACTCCATTCGTCTATTTTTCCATTGTAGCTGAATTTCATATATAAATAAATAAATACTTAAAGTAGATTAAGTTGAAATGGACAATGGCTAGACATAGCTACTAATGGAAAGTTTGTTTTTGTGTGTTTTTGATCTTTGCCTTTTTAAGTTTTGAAAGAAAGAAAGTTTAATTTTTAATAATTTTGTATATAATATAGGTTTTAGCGTTTAAACCTGGGAATACAATTTAAAAAAAAAGAAAAGTTTTCATAGCCATTATTTGCTTTACTGACTTGCCATCTTAAATGGATTTGGCTCGCTTCACTCCGTCCGTGGTAAATGTAACGAAAAAGCTAAAATATTCACAATTCAAGTAAATCGATGAATATTTTGCTAAGAAGAAGAAAACAGTTCAATGAGTTAGTGATAGCATACACAACGTATGCTTTGCTATTTCCATAAATAACTCTTTTCATGTATTTTTTAGATATGATGTGGATTTCCATTCTCTTTATAAGTAATGGGTTAACATCTTGAAAAGTCCCAATAGATATTATAATGATACCGAAGAGTGTCCTGTAAGATAAATGGGCAAACTTGGATTCTTAAAACTAATAATCTTTAGGGAAACGAAAAAGTCTTGAATCATGTTTTACTTTCCCTTGAAATAAGGAAGAAATTAAATCAAAGGAATGCTAAACTGATCCAAAGAAAAGTATTATAAACTTATCGTAACGATTTTTTTTCTACATTTTACTATCTAATAACTCCTGTGCACCCCTTACCTCTAAAATTTATTTATGCTCCAAATGTATTTGTATTTATTTAAATAGAAATGAAAAATTTTACCACAATCTTTAGCAACAGATTTATAGCATATTATAAATCAAGATGATGGCCATATTGTTATTGTTGGCAACAATGTCTAAAATGCTACGAGCACCAACATCCTAAGCAATGCTTACTGACTCGTTATTTGGAAAGTTAACAATAAATCTCTTTTACCTGTCAGCTTTAACTAAAATAAAGCTTTGGTTAACACTGTGTATACCGAAACAATTCTTTCTCGTCCTGCTTACATTTGCGGAAAACTTTAGCTCATTAGTATTTAAAACAGGCATATTTTCGTTGCAAAGAAATTTGAAATTGTTAAACAAAGCTCGTCGAAAATATAATACAAGACTTGAATACAAGTGAAATTGTATCGAATGGAAAAATAAAAACAAACTTATTTCAGTCACGTGTACGATTAAAGTTTGTAAAGGGATTCTTATAAATTTTTTTCAGGCCAATAAGAAAAAAGGATTTTTTTAAATATACTTTTATTGAACGTTTATTATATTAAAGATACAATATAGTTTAGATTCTTAAGGACCTGGTCATTAGTCGGTCATATAGAAAAAATATATTGGCGATTCATTTTGACAGTACAACTTTCTTAAACCTTATAAAGCAATATTTTCCTATAAAGCTGGTCAGAGACTTCAAATCACTGCAAATTGAAGCATTTTCTATGAAACTGCAAAAGAGTCAAATTAATTTTATACCTTCGAAATTTGGGAATTCGCAATGCTGTTGTTATTAAATTTCCGAAATAATTAATCGGAAATTAAATGTTTTAGCAAATTATGGACAATTAAAGCAATTGATTAGCAAATTGAAACAATCAATCCGTAATTTCCGATTGAAACTTTTTTAAGAACTGTATCTATCTTCAGCTGTAGCTTAAAAAAATTTTATATATGAAAAAAAAATGCTAATAAGCATAAGCGAATTAAAAGCCATAAGAATGGTAAAATGAACGGTGCTCAGCAAGATAGTTGATGCTTTAGCTAATTAGGAAGAAATCTTGCAGTAAGAAAAACATGTGTTTCTGAGATGGCGGGAAAGTTAACGGAAGCATAATATTCGCGGAGGTCGGGAGACAGTTTGTTTCAGTCCCACATTTAGAGTAAGTTAAGATCATAGTTAATGAGATAAAAATACGCGAGCATTGCGCAATTGATAGGGTGGTCGTTTGCGAAGTGCATCAGCTAACTTCAAATTTTCATTTTCTCCGATCGAGCTATCGAGAAGTGCAGAACATCGCAAACCATTTAATCCGTTTGGGCGTAAGTAAGCGTCGAATTGTTAGCAGCAGTTATATTTTACAATACGTAACTACAATCCGGAGTAACAAACTAAAACAGACCCTTGCGTTGCAATTGCACGATGTCCGTACGAGTTAATAAAGTAATAATTATTAGGCACTTGATTGCCGAATTGTATTAAGTATTCAAGGGTAGGTAGCTTTATATCCAATTAAAAGTAAGCCACAAGAAATCATGATCTAAACGGTGTTGTTAAATAAGAAATTGTAAAGCTTCATGAAAGCGTAGCATAGAGCAGTATACTTAATAGTTATAAGATGAACATATGTTCCAATAAAGGATAAGCTTATTTCGATATTGAGAATAGAAAGAACACGTTGGACAGTATATCAGTATCAGTATATGATAGCCTCTGCAACTTTAAGGGATAGGCTTAGGTTAGGAAAAAATACCGAAATCAGTTCCATTTTCGTAAGTGGTCTTCAACTTAAAGGATTCTGCGATCCTAGCAATTTTTTTTGCATATCCAAAGCTGAAAAAAGATTGCTTAATCTACATGTCTGTAGTACGTTTTAAAAATATTGGCTTTAGTTTGATTGACGCGTACTTGGATAACAAAGTTCAATGTTGGAGCAAACAAAGGCAATCTTTTATTAATAACAAATGTTTAAATAAATTTATTGAACATATTCCGCATGGTCCTCTAGACGATGCTCTATTGTACAAATTGAATCGAAAAAAATGAAAATTATAGTAGTCTTTGCATACAGCGTTGCTTTCGAAAAATCATATTTTGAGAAAATCGTTTAAAGTGTTAATACGTGTTGAAGACAATTTTTTATCTAGACGGAAGGACGAACGTACAGACATGTACAGATCGATTTAATATTGCTTATTGAACAAACATACAAATTCTTTACTTGATCTTCCAAGTTTCTTCATATTTTTATTAAATAAATATATCGCCCAGATATCAATGGTGAGTATAAAAACACTATATAATGTTATCCAAAGAAGCAAAAACTATTATAAAAGAAGTTTCATTAAAAGCAAAGCTTTTTCAAATTGTAATTTTCAATTTCGAATGTAATAGGTTGGACGGAAAGTTCTGCCTTATTTTAAAGAAAATTCTTTTCCGTTAATTCATGTGGAGCCCAAAAACCTTGCTTTAACATAAACCCAAGAGATTTAATGTGATCTCCAACAGTTGTACGATGAATGCCTAACTCTTCTGCAATTTCTCGACTTGTTAAATGTGGATTAATGCCTAACTCTTCTGCAATTTCTCGACTTGTTAAATGTGAATTATTTTCCCGCCCATATCATCGCCCAAATCGATCGTTTCCTTGGAGACTCAGATCCCCGGAACGAAATTTGCTAAACCATCTTTGACAAGTACAAATATCTTTTCCAAATACCGTACATAAATTTTTACATGCAGCCGATGCGTTTCTTCCTTTTTGGAACTCATACAAAATGCAGTCTCGTCAATGCTCTTTACCTACTGACATGTTTTTCACTTTAAATATCACAAGTATATGATGAAGACTCCTTCTATATCATACAGCGGGTAAAAAAATAATAAAAAAAAAACCGAATGACTCACTAGCCAGATGTTTTTTTTTATTTACAAGAAAAATTACCTGGCTATTTAAAATACGGCAGAACTTTCTCTCCATAGCCACCACTGCAAGATGGGGGTATACTCATTTTGTTTTTTTTTCCAAAATATATGTAACACCCAAAAGGAAGCTTTAGAGACCCTATAAAGTATACATGTTCTTGATTAGCGTGAAATTCTGAGTCTATTTAGCCATGTCCGTCCGTCGAGGTGTCTGGGTATTTGTGTGGTGTGTGTTGTTGGTCTGGTCGCAAAAATGAAGATATCGAAATTGGTTAAAGCAAGAGCGCGCCCACGCAAAGTTACGAGTAACTAAACTTAATTTTTTTCATAAGGCAAACAAAGCAAAACGTTTAAAACTATTTTGTACACCCCTGAAATGAAGATATATTATCTGCCTAAAAATGGATTCAGTTTAAAATGAATATGATAGACACCACGAATAATTTTCATTAATAATACCGGTAATATGGGTATCATATAGTAGAACTTGTGGAGTAGAATGCGAATAGCATAGTGGTGGTGTGCGAGATTCAGAAATCATTAGAAAATGTTACACAAGTGGCAGCTCAGTTGCTTGTCGTGTATATTTTAACACCTATGGATATCATGTAAGTAAGTCCGTTCCGAGCCATTTTGAATAGCCTTCATTTTTGAGCCGACACTGTAGGTTGCATACAAGATTGGCAGCCAGGCTTAGATCGATATAAAAAGCGAATCTGAATTGACCAATACAATAAACCTCCCAAGTCTCTCTAGGTGTCTATACCAACGAACAAACTTAACAAGTCCCTTTACCACAAAGGGGGTAGGGTGTAAGAAGCGTCATTCTTAATGAATATGCCTTGTAATGAAAGGTCCTTTATAAGTTATGTATAGTGACCTCGTCTATTAATAGGGTAAAGAAAAGATATTCTACCGATTATACGACCATGCCAAAGGAATACGTTGTACCTTTATGTACATTCATACATCAACATCTATGCAATTTTCGTTAAAATATGTTATATTAACTTCAAGGCAAACTAACTCGTGCTCTGTCACGTCTAATGCTGACTAAATAATAATAAAATAAAAAGTGTCTGGTCGCTTTCTCCTGCAGCGTGATTACGAACAGTTTAAAAAAAAGAAAGTGGTGTAAATAGAAAGTTTTCCACACTCTTGACACGAGAACATGACCTACATTTTATGGTATCATTTAATATTTTTGCATAGATTTATTTAATAATTATTAAAACGTACGTTTAACATTTGCTTTTAATTTCATTATAAGTAAAAGTAGCAACTGTGGCGGAAAAAGTTGTTAATTAAATGTCATTTTAATATCTGTTGAAACGTTTACCCGATAGTCGCCCTCCCGCATTATTTTATAGTGTTATTGTTATTATTGTAGCCATCACTCAATGTATGGAAAATATCCGTTGGGTGCCAGTGTGTTTGTGTTAGCTTTCAGGGCTGATTTTATTCTTAATTATTAAAAAAAAAAAAAAAAAAAAACAAATTGTTTCCTTAAAACATAAGCACAGTTAACGGATAATGTTAAATTTATTTAATAAAAATGGTATACAGCTAGCTAGTGAGTATCCTAAGTTCAACTTTTCTCTGATTTAAGTTATGATCTACTTTGCACAAATAAGTTAATTAATTACAATATGTGAAATTTTATTGATTTTTTTCATAAAGAAATTCAGTTCAATTCAATTAATTATTAAATTTATTTTTACAAAATCCGGTTTAATGTATTTATACGTTTAAAGCATATAATAATACTTTACAATGATGTAGTCATTCTTAATTTTTATAGCCATTCAAGGCAATCAAGACCTACTAAAAAAACAAAAAGGAAACAAAAATGCAACAAAATATCGAGTTTGAGTAGCATAAGCTATTAAGAAGATATTAGTGATAGTCAGAGTAGTAGTAGTTAGTAGAAGGAAGCTTCCGAGACCCCAGAAAGCATATATATTCTTGACCAGCATCAATTTATGGATTGATTTAAGTATGTCTGTCTGTCCGTTTATGTGCCTGTGTGTCCGTCCGTCTTAGTAGTATCTGTTGTAAACGTTCTCCTGGCCGCGAGAATGAAGCTATCGACTTCAACTTTGGCAGAAACATTGGAAGTTCTTGCACGCAGATTGGTATAGAAAGTGGGCCAAATCGGTCGAAGAGGACACCCACAACTCCTTGTAAATCGAGAACTGTTTTGTTATTCAAATGAAATGGAAAACTGGCTTTTTGTTCATTATTCCTAAACTGTAGCAGATAAATGTGCAGAAAATTGAAGACATATTCTATAGGTGACGCTGTATCATCTGTACAAGAATAGAAGAAATTGACTACGCCTATCCAATATTATAGTGTATCAAAATTTAATTTTTTTTTCAATACCTTTGAAAGGGGCAGAAACATGCCTCAAAAACTCCATAAGGAATATACATTTTTGAACAGTTTCAACTTTGAAATGCACCTAACATGTCCCTATGTTCATCTGTCCATCTGCCTGTCTGCCCAACTGTACACTATTTGTGGTAAACATTCTCCCGTTAGCGAGAATGAAGACATCGCCTACAAATTTGCAAAAGAATTTGGAAGGGAAATATACTTTTTAAAGAACACGCCCACAACCTCCACATGCCTATGCGATACAGACTTTTGTTTCAAAAATAGTGCGCTGAGTCTACTCCATATTATGGAGCATAAAGATACAGGTCTTTGTCTGTTTTTTGTCTTTCTATATAGTTATAAAAAATTCGGTCACGACCAAATATAATTTCTTACTTGTATTCTTTTATTTCTTTCAATTTTCAATTCAGCTAAAATATGAATTTCACGTTATCTAAGCAAGTAACTACATACAGCGAATTTCCAATAGAATTTATGACTACATATGAAGAAGGCTAGTACGTTAGGATCTATGTTAAGTTGTTTAATGAAAGTTATCAATTGAAAGAAATTGCAGAAGTGAAAGATACGAAAGTTATGTTTACGGCCTAACCAAAAAGCCTAAAGAAATCACTAAGAGGCCTATAGGGTTCTAAAGACCCTAAAGACCAAAGTCTTTCAATTTTTGTTACCTGTAAATTTCGATTTTAATTTCTCTTGGATTTGTCAGATCTTGAATCAAAAAATTAAAAATAGTCTTATTATAATTATTTTGGCTTGAAAATAAACTTCAAGGCTAAAATCGCACAAGGCTACCGGATTTATTGAATACTACCGCACTGAAGATTTGAAAACACGACCGTTGAATTGTTGATCGAGATTGTTTGCCTGTTTCGCCAATCAGACGAAAAATATAAAGAAATATTCTTTCATATATTATTTTGGAAGTCACTCAATCCTATATTCCTATAACAACGCAAGTCGGACAAAGTTTGCCCACTCTTCGTTCAACACCGCATACTACTTGTTTTAATAGACAACTATTTTATTACATTGTTAATGTATGACATGGGCAATGCTCGCCTACTATAAAATTTCTTTTTATGGTAAGGGCTGAGTCCAGTAGGGAGGTAATAGAATCCGAAGTGGGTTAAAAATTTCATAGTTTGATCTACCTTGACTAAGTTTGATGAACCGAAAGCACTTAGTTAGACGGACAGAAACAATGACTTTAATTTGGACATCTGTCCTCTTTTCGTATATGATGCTTTCTAAAGATTTCATTTTTTACTCTTAAAACCCTGGTGAGGTCCATCGTAGATATCAATAAGTTTTCTGACGCAGACGATGAAGACTAAATGAGATTTGTTGGCTTCGTATACTACTAATACTCACTAGTTTTTGATGTTTTTCAATTTTTATATAGAGATACACTGTATTGCATTCCAAGAAACAGGGAAATTCTGTTTGTCGCAGCATTGCTCCTAGTGCTCTTCTGCTGTTTACGGTAACTTTTACCAATGCACCCAGGCTTCATGAATGAGATGGAAGTGTTTGTCTCATACTGTTAATTAGGCATTCATTTGTCTGATGTGCTCGAGTTTCCGCTATACATTGGGTCAGTTTGAATATCTTTAAATGTCTTTCCATCTTTAGCAGCGCCACATATTGTCACCACATATTGTGCCGGATAACCGTTGGAATTTAAAAATATAAGCCTTTAGATGCATTTTACGGACAGAGGGCAGGTTTTAGTCACGTTTTCTCGAAAATGTTAGATGAGAAAAGTTACTTTCGCGTGAAAATAATGTGTAACTTTTGGTGTATAATTATCAAAACCAGTGAATAAATATATCAGGTGAAGTAGTGTGGGTTGTCTAATAGTCGGTAGTTGTCCAACTATAACGTTTTTACTTATCTTTTGTTTTATAATTTTTTAGTGATTATAAGCGCACCATATTTGCTGCTCGAGTCCTTGCTGTATCGAAAAATGAGATATTGCTGCAACATTATATTAAATTTTGTTGTATTTAGAATTTAAATATCAGCGACTGGCAAAAAATTTTTAATTAATAATTTATTATATATCGTACAATTGCATGAAATTTATTGCCACAATTGAACATTTAACATTTTATTGGGCATTTATCAACATGAATTTATAAATGCATAAATTCGTACTAATGAAATAGTTGTGGAGAAATATAAAACAGAAAAACCTTATATGCACGCTTAGCATGAATTTTTTTTAACTAAATATATCTACATTTCCTTTAAAAGTTCTATACATGAAGGTCTATTGCTTTCTCTTTCCTCACTTCGTTCTGACCGTCGTCATGTTACAGGTACAGGATAGCTCTTCTGAGTGGTGAGCCCTATTGAAACAGAAGCAAAGAAAAAATCTTTAATAAACGATAGCAACTCACGTGATATCTTCAGGATATGCAAACTGGCAAAAATGTACAGATTATTTTAAACACTATAGAATATCGTCCTATTAAAGAAACATATATGCACACATATATGAAAAGTTTTGTGCTTGTTATTTAGATCCAAGCATTGCTTTCCCTTAAAAAGTGAAGAGTAAATAAAGTAAACACGTAAAATGTGTACAGCAGGACGAGGGCCATCGACCAGTCATTCACGTAATTATTTTTCAAACTAAGGCATTATATGGGAAGTGCTTGAAAAGGTAGTCCGTTCCCAACCATTGTTAATTAGGTTCGTCCTTAAGGCAGAACACGTCAATGTACAAAATTTCAGCAAAATATTTCAAAAATTGCGGTCTGCTGGCTGAACATAAGAAAACAAGACAGACAAAGAAGCGCAGATCGACTCACAAAGTCACTCTGATCTGAGAATTAGAGAGGTGCTTGTGGGTATGGCGTAAATCCACACAAATTCAACATACCCTTCTACTACAGGTGGAGTGGGGTATAAAAATGTAAGATCCACAATACAATGTTTTCCGTTTTGAACAAAATTTCAAAAGCTTATAAGCCATCATTTTGGCACAATGTTTTTCTATTGATATATATTTATATTCTGTTCTTTACTATACACATATGCATATGTATACATTGGTCTATAAAAAATATCAGATAAATTTGTGTGACTTGTATGTATAAGCAGACTCACAAAACCTCTATTGATTCTATCGGAAGATGTTTTATAGGGATTATCAATCCTCCAATTATCAATTCGAGGCTAAACTAACAAATTTCGATAAATAAAGAGAAATTTTCAATTCAATCAATTAAAATAAATTTTCAAAACTAATAAGTTTGCAGGTTTACTAATAAAATAACGATAAAGACTTTTAGTTAAAAATTTGTCTTTATTCATTAACATAACCTGCTTGCCTATGCCTTTCTTATAGAACCATTTTCCCAATCCTTTACATTATCAATACCAATTGGAATAATAGGCTATAGAGTAACGTCATCAGTTCCATCAAACAGAGATTTTATTCATAAAAAAAAATTGTAAACTGAAATTCAATAGAAAAAAATAAAATCAAAAATTGCTCTCTAGAGGCTTCATGGCCAAGTTAAGACACTTAATAAAACTGTTTTCCCCAAAACCGAAAATATTTTTCACCTGCTCATCTCCTACACAAAGTATTATCGATAAGACAGAGAGTTGATAATAGATATTTTATAATCGGAGCATGCACAACAACTGTCCACTGTTTGAAGCTTTACTTTACTTCTGCTTCCTTACCAGTAGTCGAGAAAACCATGATCTAATTAATGAAGGAGCAAATGCCGGCTTCATCGATGCAAACAAGTGAGGGTTGAAAGGATTTGACTTTGGTGAATAAGCTGCATGGGTTAGCATTTGCCGGTTGCGTTTTTCCAACGCATTGGGAACTGATTTTTTCTACGGATGAGTTGTTGTAAAAGAGTAACCTAAAGTTGCCTATTCTGACGAACTGTTGTGGGTTCCATGGGATTTTAGCTGATAACAGTCCACAGAAAATCGTCTTTCGTCTGTTGTAATTGGTGCGGACGAATGTTACTAACAGATCCACTTCTTAGCCCCTGTTAGGAGACGATACAAAGGAGAATTTTTTTTGTATCGCTCGAACAAAAAAATAATTCTGTCCACAAATGCGCAAAAACCTATATTTTCGGTGTAGCAAGACGTTCTTTTGCATTGCGATATGTGTTTATATTACGCCTAGTCATTGTTGCCAAGTGTCCAAACTATAAAAATAAACAAAACTTCAGACAAGTAAATGCTCTTTCAGAGCACTTTCGTCCAGCATTTTTAAATAGTTAGTTTGAAAAGCACTGATATTGCGCATCCTTATCCTTACTTAAACATTGTTCTATTAATTATTTTCTGTACTTTTTAAGATCATATCTTCAAAAAGTAAAAGTTAATTGAATACAAAAATTTTTTAATTTTAACAAAATTAAGCTTTCAAGTTTGTCTAAATATTAAAAATGTTGTTCTTTCCTTTTCCATTGAGCAATGAAACACATTGCAAAAGCCCCCTAAACTATTCCAAATATCCTATGCTTTGTCAAGGCAGTCGTTCTCAGATATGTTCTACTTACAGGACGTAAATCTAAGTATGTCTGTCTATTTTAATTGTTGTTTAATAAATTTTCAACTTCCACCAAAATTTCCTTCAGCTTTGTATGTTCATACTGTTGTCGGTTTTTCTTTTATGTCAAATTCCGGCTCGTCTTTTACGGCTTTGTTGCAGTTATTTTCCTCTTTTTGGCTTCTCTTTCTGCATGTAGAAGACAACGGAAACCGCATATATGATAATATTATAAGATATAATAACACCATCCAATACTAACACATACGCACACATACATAAGAACACTCACATTCATATTTTATATATTTTATATGCTATGGTGTTTGTAAATATAATTAAGAAAGCACTGCTCGAATAGTAGACGCGCTTCATTCAGTATGCAGTTTAGAATTTGACGGAACGATAGTGAATGTGAGAAGGAAAAATGGTTTTTGTTAAAGACTTGCAAAGTTTGCATTCCACTTTAATAAAGGGTAAGTTCTTCGCGGAATCAGGCAAGCAAACATGCGGCGAAAGAAAAAGAATTGTAAAAATATACTAACGGTCAAGCAAGCAAGACAGACCGACAAACAAATATAAGTTTAGAAATTGAATGCTTCTTGCTTGCGATGCGTCGTCTCTAATAGAATTTACTTGATATAGCAAAAGAAAAGACAAGTGAAATATATTCGCTTCCCGTAGTAGAGACTGTAAAAATAAAGACACTTTTCTGGTTTCCATTGTGTCTGTATTTTAAAGCGGAAATATAACAACTTGTTTCATTTTCGCAAGGGCATGAGATACGAAAAGGAAAAGAGGAGAGGCAGTGTTGGTTTTGTAATGAAATTGTTTAAAACTCTTTTTCGACAGGAAATATGAACTTGATTGCTGTTATACACGTCACCTTTCAACTTCATACACTTAAATACATGTATAAAATTTTGATTTTTAAATTGTAAACATTATTCTACGTGTGTTTGGCCTGTGTGCGTAAGTGTAAATAAAAGTGAAAACAGAAACCTTGCGTTTTTCATTTTAGAAAAAAATAAAGTGCAAAAATTAATTGGTATCAAAACGTAAAAGCCAATTGAACAAAATAAATTATAAAATTTTATTTGACAGTATTGATGATTATTCAGAATTTGGAATTCGATGAAAGAGTTGTGAACTGTGTCACTTTGAGTTGCGAAAATCAATTGTCTGTCGGATAAAATTTCCAATTTAGTTTTGCCAGATTACAAATTCCCTTTAGAACTCTAGCGATAATATTTGTAGTTATTCACAACATGTCAGTTAGTTTTTTGTTGCTATAAATGGTTACTTTGATCATTACCGAAACTGCATGTTGGGAAGGTGCCAGTTTTTCGGTTTATACCAAGAAAAAGCCAATAACCGATTGTACAGGGTACGAGTTTGAACCTTTATCGCTTTCGTAGCTTTGAAGTGTATGAAGAAGCGTTAAGCGAAGAAGCTGATGCAGGCATGTCAAGGTTATTCAATTAAATACGCATTAAAATTGCAATCGTTACGCAGTGGTAGGTTTTGAATTAAGTTGCCAAAATTTTATGGACGACACTATTCCTCCACTTTGTGTCATATTCAGGCATCGTATATATCTGTGCGCATTATAGTACCAAGTAGTTTCTGATCTATTCACATGGTCGTCAATCCTATCGTTCTTAACAAAAGCTCGAAATGTAAAATATAGTGGAAGTATTCAGGTTCCCTTAGTTTTACCTTAATTCTAGAGGTTAAAGGTCAAAGCCGGCATGTTTCACTCACAACTACAGTTCCGAGCGGAAACGCTGGCGTTCGAACCGATAACACACCTATGATTATCGTGCTTAACTTAGTTCATTATGTCTGCCGTTTACTCTACCCTAGTGTTTGCACGATTAACGTTTGCCGAGTTTGATAGGACTGACCTTATGCGTGTTAAACTAAGGGTTATGTTTACATCAATTAGCAAACAATGGCGATTTGATCATTTTACCAAGCAGAAGGAAACTTTAGCGAGCTCATAAAATGTATGTCGATTTGATCAGCACCCAATTCTGAGTCGATTTAACCATGTCCGTTTCCTCATCTCTCCGTTTGTCTGCCCTTGTTATAAATTTGGGTTTCCTACTCACGAGACACGGTTCGCTCAACCATTTCCTGCATCTCAGGGGCTTGTCTGTTGTTGGGTCGTGTTCTTGCGGTTGTCCGTCTGAAGATTGGAAGCATGTGCTCTGCGAATTTTCGCACTATTCAGACATAAGGGACTTAGTAACTATGGGAATTAGAACGAACGAGGACGACTTTATTTTTGACGAAGCTCTCTCAGAAGACGTCTATGTGCGGAACTTAAACCGTTTTGCAGCTGGTGCCTTTGAGAGACGCGCTGCGGTGCGGCAACTGAGTCTCTGAGTGGATTCCCCACTCTTGCTTCTTCTTGCTTCTTTTAATTTTGTTCTAGTCTTCTTTTCTCAGACCTAACCAGTCTCACTTTTTCACCCTTAGGCCACCAGTCCGAGAGGTATGGATCTAACTGGTATGCAGTCATATGCTGCCAAAAGTCTGACCTTAGACTTTTAAAACAATTAAGGTACCACGGGGGTCAGGTTGCCCAAAGGATCCCCTCTGCGAGGAATTGCTGGCTGCAGTTATTGCTGCAGCAGAATCCTCGTAGTTGTGGGTCTTCTACCTGGCTGCTGGGAACGGCCCTTCGGGGAGTTTCGTGGTGGCTGTGGTTGCTCCCAAAATCGCGGGAACGTTAAATATTTGAGGTGTTAGATAGGCCTCGCCCCCGTCAGAGGGAAGGGCATGCCATACACATGTCCTTGATCTGGAACTGCTTGGGAGCCTCCCTGCTCCCAGCGGGGCGTGAGTGACGCGTTCTCACTCCGTTTGCCATCGGGCACCGTAGGGTTAAGCCTCCACGGCAGGTACCTACGTTAACCCCCTGTCACATCTGTCCTTGTTATAACGGCGGCAAACGCTTTCTTGGCCGCAAACACAGTTAATCGAAACTTTGATTCATACTGTATACCAATAAATATATACTTTACAGACTCTACTGACTACATGAGTATTTTTGTGCGTCCCAGTAGCAGGTGGACACTGAAAAGAAACATGTTAAAAGCGTTATGTAGCTAGCATAGTTGACTTGTTATCTACTTTTCAACAAAACTGGTTCGTCGCTACCGTTTTTAGGAATTTTCTTTTATCATCATCCAAAATTATTTCAACATTGCTAACCTTACACTTTGAACTGTAGAACATACAAGTATTGATCGGCATAACTTAACATTGTATGCTACATTGTGGTCAATAGTTCATAAATGCTTGCTGTCATGTGCGTTATGCAGCCATTACAGAGCAAAATTCTTAAGCTTTGATAGCATGTCATGTTTCTATTAAAAACAAGAAAAGCTATCAAACGTTAGGCATCAAAACGTGTAACTCGGACATTACATAATATCTTTCTTAATTTGTTTCGAAACTGCAATGAAGGTATTTTTGTTTTTATTTTTTTTTTCTTATTCAACAACATAACAAGAATAACTTCAATCGATAGAAAAAGATTAACAAAAAAGAGTATAATTGCAAGAGTGCATGAGAGAGAAAGCACTTGCAATGTCAAGTCCGTCTCAAAAGGAAAATGTGCATTGCAACTCTCGAAAACAAAGGGGCACTAACGGCATGTTCAAAGAACGTTTTCCTTTTTTTTTGCAATAAGAAAGATGCCAAGTGTTATGTCAAATAAACAGCATTAGGCGATCAGTTCACAGTGCTCGGACTAGTGATATTACAGCGTGACCACACTCCCTGCCGTAGCTTGGTTCCTTGTAATTATCACTTGTTGCGCCGACGACGCATGGCTTGGCTAACCTACGCTTGGCCAATTTCGTAGAAGCATAACATTAGTTGGTTGAAAAATTTCGCCCCAAAGACATGCCATTGTGTCGTCGCAATATTCAGAAAGATGGTAGCAATCAGTAACTAGTAAGGTATAAAACTTTGAATAAAGTATTTTTTGTATTCCTTTTGAAGTTTTCAACTTTTCTTTGATTAAAAAAAACCCCACGCTTAGTTGCACGCTTAGTATGACTGAAACATGTCTTCCTAAACTAATAATAAAAAATATAAAATAAAAAAAAGTCTTTTCATAAATTCATTTTGAAATGGAATTTTACTCAACGTTCTCTGTCAGCTGAGTGAATCTGAAAAATCCACTGTAGAGGCTCAATGGCATTTGCAATTTGTTTTCAGTGAAAGGAAATTTTCTCTCTAATCTGTTTCAAATATTAATTAATGAAAATTGCTGTCGCTGTCGGACACGATATGGGCAACGTTATAATTATTGATATGATGTTCTCAGCAACGACTCACACATATAAATGGAAAAGGTAAACAGTAATCATGGTATACACAGTTCATTACACCACACTTAAGCTATGCATTTGCCTTCATTTTGCTACTCATAAAAGGACGAAAGCTTTTATTTAACTTAACCCATAAAAATGCTTTCCCTTTAATAACACTGGTCAACAGAACTTTTACACCTTACAGAACATATGGCTCAGTTTCTACTATGTTAGTGCGGACGTACGAATAACGCCAAGAAGGTATAAAGATAGACCTACATTTTATTATAGCCATCCATTCAAAATTATTTTTCAATTGATTAAAACTTGTCTGTCCATCCCTCTTTCCGATATCCATGCTCAGGTATGTTTGTCTTCAATTTACCGGTTGAATTTTTGAAATACTTCGACGAAATTTGTCATGTTTTGGATTAAAGACGAATATTGGGTTGGATCGAACCATTTTCACACAATTTTTCTCTCTATCACGTTTAACTTTCTTGATTTATGTCATCATCCGTTCGTCGAACCACGCGAAAACGCTGCATATTGGCTAACCGGATAATTCTGCAGATGTAATTGTTGAATAAAACAATCAAGGAATTCCAACATATGACCTTCAGTTCAAAAATGTGATTTGGCAATCATGAAGTGGCCGCAATATCAATGATTTATAGGCGAACATTGAATCGCACTGTGTTTGTTTTGCCAATTGCCAGTTGACAGTTAGCGTAGAGAGGGCTGTGAAAGCGAGAAAATTGGTTTGGTGTATGTTTGATGTTGTAAACAGATGAAGACTTACCCTTACGAATTCTCATTACTGTTGAAAAAGAGACGTAGAAAACTTAATTTCTGGAGTAGCACAAC
>CCAG010010405.1:0-12697 GCA_001077435.1 Glossina morsitans morsitans | reverse complement strand
AGAGAGAGAGAGAGAGAGAGAGAGAGAGAGGGAGACAAGACTATAGATAGCATAAAAGGTAAATTACGTATAAAAATTCGGATTGTATATGCGTATGTGAGTGTGCTTTAGTAATAGTTAAATAGAAAATTTTACTAAAATTACTAAACTTTGAACTAATGACGGTGTGGTTTGTTTCTCTTCCTCTTCCTCTTTCTTTTTCATCTTTTATCTTTTTTGCTATATTAACGTTTGTGAAAAGTATTCGAGAACAGCACAAAAAATGTTCCGAAATTCACTTTAAGCTAAATGTTGTGCCAATTTGGATCTTTTCTAAGTTTTGGTATTATCAAGCAAACGAGAGTAAACAAGTATACGGCCATAAATTAAAACATTGCTTGTACTCCTTTTTTCAATTTTTTTTTTTTTTCGCCCATATTTATACAAATATCCCGGAGCATTGACCGCATTGACTTTGTAATAGTGAAATCGCAGAGACTGAGAGAACAGACGCTCTTGTGCTTTGTTTTTGTTGTGCTTCTTGTCATTTGTTGGTAGATTTTCATTAAAAGATACAAAGACAACACCTTTGTGAAATGAACAAGCGCTCTCTAGTATTCCTGCCACTAACGTTTCGTTTTTCAATTTTGTTTCATATATTTTCCGTTTTTTTTTTTTTTTTCCTATGTAACTGCAATAATATTGAAACAACACTTACATCTAAAAACAAAACATAAAAAAAAAAATAAATAAAAAAGAAAACGAAAACGAAAAAAATTAATGCCACAACACTTGTTAACGCACTGTCTCGTTCTATATGCTTTGTTTCTGTTACTTGTTTTTAGCATGTCAGTAAACTTTCAAGTATCGAGCAAAACCAAAAAGAGGCAAAGGAAAGAACAAAAAATATGCTAAAATTACTTACTACCATTAATTCTTGCCGCAATTACTTCTTTGCTTTGATTTGAATTTTTTTCTTTTTTTTTTTTTTTTTTTTTTTTTTTTACATTTTTTTAATACTCATGCCGCTCTATACAAAACGAATACAATATTTTACATTTTATCACTGTAATACGTATTGTTCCGCTTGATTGAATGCACAATTCATTAAACACGACCGGCAGCAAAGCCAGGAGTTGCAGAATTGTGCAAGCATACGCATGCATCTTTATACCAAGATTCTCGTTTTTCTCTCACTGTCCTTCGTTAGTCATGAATTGCTGGTGAGGTCGATAACTATAACGCATTCAGAGTAAAAGCAGCTTAAAGTACTCAAGCAATTGTTTCAGAAGCATTAACGTAACTGATAGAATGCCGAACCGTAAGAGTTGAAACCCATTAAAAAATGTCGAGTAATTTTCTCAAAACTAGCTTATCATTTATCGTACCGCCAAGAGCTTTTGTTTTTTTGTTTTTATATATTCCTTTACTTTTTTATTTTTCTTGTCCTTTCTTTTTTCTTTTTTTCCGTTGGTACTATATTCATTATCGGCGTATAGTGTTCCGTGTGCGCCACTTAAAAAGCATCGAAACATCTTATTAAAGCTGTCGGAAAGCATGCAGAGATATCTATGCCTATGTCGATGTTATTTACGCTGTTTAATAAAAAACATTATATATTATGTTATATTAAGTACTGTGAGGGCTTTTGCCCTTTCCCTGGTGCTGGGATATGCTCAGTGGCACCAGGCTCTCAATCACAAGAATTTTATGTTTCCTTTGAATGTTTAAAGAACAGTTTGACTTTTCCGGAGTTTTCACTTTGTTTGTTCATTCAACGTTAAATTCTTTTACAATACGAAAGCATTTCAAGACCCTAAGTTTAAATGACATTACACCCTAGTCTAGTCGTTCCAGTCCTTTTACAGCGTTGATCATGTAATTATAAATTTACGTCGAGGTTCTAGAAATTGTACAAACACTTGGCCAATTGAGAGCGTACTCTCGTTATTATTGTCTCATAATAAGTTTTATTTTTCTACCTTATTCACATTGTCGTTTTCTGCTCTGCCCTTATTCTGAGTCCCCTACTCGACCAGACAGGTCTGTCCCTCGACGCAGACCATTTGAAGCCATCTGTGTAACGACCGTATCCCAATCAGAAACATCTGTTTCTGACTGGGGTTTCCTTATCTCCCGTGGTCCGTCTAGTAGTTTACTTAATCCTGTTCTTAACCTAACTTAGCCTAGCACTGCCTCCTCAGGGACGAAAAACCAGTGATGCCAAAACGTTATCTTGATATCAATGATTTCTGGAAACTAGCACAGTGAACTAAAGTACAAGAGATTTGTATGTTATTACAAGACTTACCCGTCGAACACAACTATTTGTCGGCAGCAGCTTTGCAATTTTGAACGAGACCGGCAACAATGAAGATAAGGATAGTGGGTGCGCGAAAAGTGTGGTTAAACCAGCAAACATCAAAAAAAGATTAAAAAGCGAGAGGTGTTTGACATAGATTACATCCTAAAGGCACCAAAGGGACTGAATTGAATAGTTCGCATGAAAATTTTGCCATAAGAGAGTTGTTTCTCAAATGAGTGCCGCATTTACACATATTAAAGGAATGCCATACCGTTTCGAAGCGGTGCTGGGATCTGCGTAACCTCAATAAAAACAAAAACATATTTAGCGCGGTATGTAAGCACGGACGACACGTGGGTCCAGCGCTGAACACCTGAATCGAGTCGAGAGTGCATTGAGAGGCATAGAATTGGTGAAAGGCGTGCAAAGCAGTCAAAAAAGCATTAGTCGGCTAGCAAGTGTATGGACTACGCATCTTGTGAGGTGTCGATTGCCCTGAAAAACGAAGAACGATTCATAGAGAACATTATATGTCAGTTTTGCTTCGATCGAAGGAATAAATTGTCAAATGGCAATGACGAGGATGCTTTTTTCCCAAAAACAATGTGCCGTATTACAAGCACAGGGCTGCAATGGTAAAATTGCAATGAATTGAAATTCGAATTTCGTGCCTGCCCAGCATATTTTCCAGATGTGGCTCTCAGCGACTATTATTAATTATATGAAAATTTGAAAAAGATCTTTCAGAGCAAAGATTTGGATCAAATGATGAGTTGATTGTTAACACTAAGAAAGGCATTGTGTGTAAATACTGACATAGAACTTTACAAAAAATGAATAAAAGAGGGCAAGTGTTGGATGATGAATAAAGAAAAATTTTTCAGAAAAAGAATGCTTCTTCTCACTTAGCCCCGGGGCTTATTTGCTCGAAGTATTTTACAATAACATTGAATTCCGTAAACAAAACAGTTAACTTGGCCACGCTTGAAAAATCTGATACGAAGCTGATTGTCACCGAGCCGAATAAAAGACATTGTCCTCTCTGTTCCTCAACTTCACACTGTTAAACACAGAGATAAATCGAAGGGTCAGTGTGCGGGAATATAACGATGTTCCCGGGCTTGATTCTCGCAGCTTGCACGATTCAATTAATAAACAGTTAACTTAAAAGAATAAATCGTTATTGATTGTCCATAAATAAATGTAGATGCCAGTGTCCAAACAATTCTACATCATAATTTTACGAACGCATAAATACCTAATAATTTACATAAATGTTGATATACAAGTTAAAGTGCAATTCCAGTACGTTCTACATTAATAACCGTAAAATTATGTTTGCAGCTGAAATAAGCAAACAAATAGCGTATACGTGTGCACAAATGCACATGTGTTATATGTTATCTACCCATTACGCTTTTCCCGATGCAAGCATATCTGCTGACGCGGACGTTAATAGCATACAATCCTGAGAGCGCATAGCTGAACAACGTTAATTTAATGTTATGTAAAGGCTAAAAGGAGCCAGTTACTGTTAGGTGTAAACATTTTAGGAAAATTCCGCTAAACTTTTAATATCGAATCAATTTTAGCTTAGTTTAGCTTAGGAGCAACCGACATCTTATGCAAAAATATTTCTATCAAGGGCGATGATGAATTTGACGACTTCATGGTTGAAATTGTCAAAGTAAGCGAAATTTCGGATAGAAAACTGAAAGGAAATACATATGCTTTCTATGAACACACCAGAAGTTCAAAAATCTCACGCATAGCCATACTGTAGCGAAAGAATTGATTTTCATCCTGTAACATGTCACTGACTGCAAGTTTTCTTTAAAAACTTAGTGCCAACGTTTGTCTTGGAAAAACTCGTACTCGTCGATGGTCTTGTTCGCACTTGGTACATGTTTATTTATATAAATCTATAAATATTTATAATAATTATATTTTTAATATAAAATATATAAAATTAAACATTTCTTTCTACAGACGAAAATGGGTAGCGTTGCCGTAACGATCAGCTCCATTTTTTCAACTGTTGTTGGTATCACGTTTTTTGTTTTGAGTCGCTTTGCTTGTATCACGATATTTTCCACTCTAGTTATTATAATTTGTCGTTTCAATTTGTCATCGCATGGCACGAATCAATAGAAATTTACTTCGAATTGCTAGCTTCACTTATTTTGTTTAATAAACATCATCCACTTGGTGTATGCTAAGAAGTTTAGAGTTACTTATACTAAAAATGGCATTATGACGTTTATGCGGACATAGAGACTACGCAGAAAGACTAGAGATGGACTAATCTTTCATTATACTAGCGGAATTGATCTAAGCTTGTGTGTTCGTCTATCCGCCCATCTGTAGCCCTTACGTTCGTCTACCTGTCTTCAATTCTTGTGTTCAACCGTCAGGTCACTATATTTGAGAGATTTAATGAAATTTTTTACATCAGTATGCTTTTGCCTAAGGAGGAACGTAGTTATATATAATATAACCCCTTATTTTGACAAATCGTTGTATGAATGACTGTATTAAGCGAAGCAGTATAGGTTATTTAGTGGTGGACCATGGCCTACTGCAATGTTTTTACTTGCCTTAAACAGTCTTTGAATTAGGCAAACTGAAGAGATAGGACATAAATTTGGTTTCAGTCGCCTTTATATGACTATATATGAAAGGTTGGGTTTAAAGAATTAGTTTTTTTCACAACGATTGTGCAGACTCCCCGTCCACTTCGTCTTTAATTTGCGTAGTGACGCCTTGCCTTTTAAGAAAGACAGGCTGGCACTTCGACTCATTCAATGATTGGCGCATGGAGCAACTGCACGTCCCAAACGGCTGAAATTTTGGTGATTACTTATCCGTGAATGGACAAAAATATCCAGCAACTTTTGTGAGCTGTTGCGACCGTCTTCATGTTCACATCAAAAACTTTTCAGAGAATCAACTTACGTGTGTTTATTTTTTTTTTTTTTGTGAGTAGAAATACCAGTTGACTTTGATGATTTTGGAGTTAAGCCCCAGTAGAGGGAACGATAGAAGCAAAAATGAAACAAATCTTATCTATCTAAAGAAAGTTTACAAGTCATAACCGCTATTTCATCATTCAGACTAACGGCAGACGAATAGACATATTTAAATCTATGCTGCTATGCTCACGTTAATCGGTCACATAAGTTTCTTTTTATTTGCATCACTGCATGAATGTTTTATTTCCTCTGGCAAATCAGACAGATTATAAAAATCAGATTATAAAAATTCTGCAAATTCTATGAAAAAATCTTGATATCAAAATCTTTTACTCAATTCAAAATTTGTGAAATCTTGATATCAATACTAGATGAAATATGCAAAAGGGAGAAAAGGTAGAAAGTTATTTGTTTTCTATTGCAAAATGATTCGTAATGAATTGACACCAGTTTGATTAAAATTTGAATTACTTATCACATATTTGTTTTCTGAGAATTCATTACAAATTTGATAAAATTTATGGCAATATTACGCTACAATTAATTGTATTGTTCCCCTACAAGTAAAGAGCAAATAAAGTTATGGAATATCATTCAATCAATCAAGTGACGAATTCGAAATACTTTTTCCGTATAATTCGCACTTTTACAATTCAATATTAATTAAAGGCATTTAACAACCTTGAGACATCTAAAATTCATCTCTCAATGTTAGCAAAAATCGAAAAGCGCTTAAAGCCGTAACAATATAATTCTCTGCTAAGTGTAGTTCTGGAGAGATATAGGAACCATAAATTTTAAAATGTCCAAGGCCGATAATAATCAATAATTGCGAGCTATGATCAATATTATGCTTTTAATGATTGCATGTCTGTATTCCATTGGATAAAGAGCTACTTGGAGATCCATACTTTTTTCAAAGGGCATTGTATTTTTCTGCTATTGGAAGATTTGCTGCACGTGAAACAGTAGTAACCGCGCGCTCTCGAAATTTTGAAGAAATTTCATTAATTGTGAAACCTTGACTTAGTTCTAAGGAATGGATTAGAAGTTTATTATTTCATTTTTATTCATGGTTTTTAAATATAGGTGTTGGGAACAACTTTTTATAGTCAAGGTATGCTCGTCGGCATACAAAGACCATTTATTTGCTGTTGAGATCCTATTGAAAGCCAGGACTTACAACCGTCAAATCCGTACGAATCTGCTTAAAATTATACAAATTTGTTAAATGACCAGAGATATATGCATAATGCGCATTATAAACTATTTTGAACAGGTATTATTCACTATGCTTACAGCATTAACCACTTAGTACTTATTTGTTTGTCAAAAGATCTCGTCATTCTCTTTCCACTCATTCACTTAATTCATGACATGCATCTCAATTAATTCAAGTACATACCATTGACAATACTTCGGTCTTGGAATGATATTCATATCTCCTCTTTCATTAACTCAATGTAAGTGGTACATATTGGACTTAATTTTTATTATCACGCGGAAACTTATCGAAATTCATTTATTAAGGTAATCTTAACTCCTCTTATTCGGACTAAATCTTTAGTCCACCATTGCACATGTGGTCCAGGCACACGTCGAATTACTTTACAAGTGGTTGTGAGAAATTACCCCCAACTGGAATTAAGCACCAGTCGCTTCTGCTCACAAGAAGGAAGAACGGAGGCTTAAACCTTTCGAATTTATCGTATCGTCATTCGAGATCGGCCTATTGTCTCCTCTGTCTATTACTACCGGTTACTGAAAGTCTAAGACTATTCTTATATCTCACAATCGATAGACTTATCGTAGATACGCCAAATGAGGTTCGATTTTGATTTCCACTTGGGATAGCATAAAATATAAACGAAGAAATTCTATTCGAGTAATGGCTAAACGTTTACCCCAATCTGATTACGTGTTTTCTCAACGCATCACGCCACGATGTGACGACTCGGTGGACACGCAGGAAAGTTCTCTTCCTCGCCGATTGAGTTGACCAAACGGTCAATATTTAGTAGAGAGATTTTCCGGTGCCTGCCGGTTAACGAAAAATGCTTGGACTATCTACAACTTGGTGACAAGTTTTCTGATGGATAGCTTAGGGGCATGCTATGAGCACTTCTTTCCTCATAGACTATTGGTACCAAGGAAATACAAACCAACCGTTGTTGTTTTGCAGCTGATTATGCAAAGTACGTTGATATAGTAATAGTCGAGAGTATAGAGCCCAGCTTGTCAGATGTAGCACCCGACGCAAATACGTCTTAAAAAGGAGTAATCTGGTTTTGGATAGCCGGCCTTGTATGGTTGATCCGAACGCAAGAGTAACAATTTCACGTAAAGTAAGGCTAGAGGCTTTGTAGTCGAAATATATGCTCCACAGAAGTCAAGAGACCACTCACTCACTCACGAGTACCTGCAGGTAGAGATGACAGCATTGCTGTACTGCAGACCAATGTGTGAGTCCTGACTCCTCGGTACGGGACTTCGGGGGATATCGTGATGGTTGTGGTTTTCATCATTCCTAAAGCGAATAAATAAAGCGATGATGATAGGCCTCAACATTCCCCAGAGTGGGTTTATTGGGCCCTATACAACAAATACATCTGGTTTCGCCAGTGCATTTCAGGCCCCTAGCTTGCAGGGATTCTCTAACCGTCTGGGAAGCGCCGGTTACCCAAAATAAACCCGTGTATCAACGGGTTCCTTGCGGTGAGTTTTTATAACAGATACTCACATTAAACAAAGGGAACCAAGATACCGTGATTCGATTAGAAATCGTTTTACGCCGTCCTTGTGGCTGACCTTCGGAAATGTTTTTGAATCTCCTGTAAATTGCATCTTACAGTTGTTTTGTATTGTCGTTGCATTTATTTCAATCACAATAATTCTGGTAAAGTTTTCAAGGGTTCTTTTTAAAGCTTGTGCCCCTCACTCCTGAAATATGATTTGTTTTCAAACAATAGGGGGCAGACTGATAGGCAGATAAACAATTAAAAGAACAATTTCAACCTATGAAGGATGTATATATGTTGTACTTATATATATACGTATATGCATAACACATAAATTCTGTGATGTGCATTTTTGAAAAAAAATCGATTCTACCGCCTTGTTTCGGTTTTCGATAAAAAAATGAACCTTTTTCCCACGCTCCTCCCTCCACATTTTTCGTGTGATATTTTGGAATACAATCATCATGATCGCTTCCTTTTTGCACTGGATGGGCATAATGTTGTAGGTACTTTAGCTCATCTTATTCTTCATCGATTTATATCATTACGAGGAAGTGGGAGGCAAATTGCACAAGTTTACTCACTTGATATCCAAGAGCTGGAAGTAAAACTCTGTAATAACACTTCATTATGAAATACGTGAATGATTGCATTGTTTACGGTTGGATACTGACTGGATACGAAAGAATCTTTGATGAACCCTTGAACACACTGCTGTGCTAGTGACTCGATATATATAAGCGAGGCGAGCGTGTGCATAGCGTTGCCATAAATTAAAGCAAAACAAATTCCAATGAGAAAGTAAAAAATTGATATTTAAAATCCATCAACGAGCAACTGCTTGTTGTAATAAAATTCAATACTGAATATAATTTCCTTAACTCGAATACACTTAAGTCTTCCACTGAACAGTTGATATTCGCTCAAAGGTTCACAGTATAACCGGTAGTCCCCTTAATATGAGTAAACACTATCTAGAATGCAAATTATATTCAAAATCAAGTTGAAGGAGAGAAAGAAAAAACATTTTCTGTAAATTGCTCTTGAGACCTCATATTCACTAATTAATGGCTTTTCCTTTCATGAAAATGCCTACATGACACATTCGGACTGATGAAATTACAAAAAATTGAAATATGACTTTAACATTGCTCTTCAATTATTTATCACGAGCATCTCCTTTTTTTTGCCAGTAAGATCAACAAGAGCATCCAACCTGCTTTTATTTAAACCTGTTAATAGAATCCTTGACAAGAATATTAATGTCTCTCCATATTGACAGCAAACAAATTGTGAAACTTAACCTTAAAAGCAATTGCTAGGGTTTATAGAGGGCTACTATTTTTTTGATTTGTTTCTTAGTTTTTTGAAATATACGAAGACAGTTCAATATCTGAGGAACGATATCCGTTTACAAAGGTTGCCGTAATCATCAATATCTATATACATTAAAGTCGGTATGAATGTGCGTCTTTAGGATCGTGCAAATGCTAATACCAATTCCATTCATCACACATACATGTTTATTCTACCTATACATATACATAATGTGTCTATTTGCATAGGCATGTATTGAAATAAAGACCCAAAAACCATAAACAAGTGAATGCATTTGAAGCAAATCTGTAAAAATCGTTTTCGCATGAATTTTCAAATGTTCTTTCTGTTTTCTTTTTGTCCTGTTTTTTTTTGTTTTCTCGTTTATGAAAAGAAACGGAATCCATGAAACCTATGAAACATACCAGACACATACCTGCAAGCAATCACAGTTAAAATACGAAATCAATGGCTATTAAGCTCACACTTTAGCTACATTCCCCTACACACAAACATTTGTATGAATGCGTGCATAGTTAACAATTCGTATACACGCTAGATGTGTGTTGCGTTATGTATGTTTTGTATTTAATGCAAAATTATTTTCGGCATTTCTTGATCTGATGAAACCGGCCGGCCATACCTTGCAGTACCAGTGCGTTGTTGCACTGCAATCGTTGTATGTATGGCTTAACGTTTGTGAGTGTAAACTTTCCTTTTTTTTAACACTCATTGACCCAAAAACCACATATGAATACGTCCAGGTACACGAGCATGATATAAATACTGTGCGTATATTCACTTGTACACCCTATGGACCAGTTTTAAGAATCGCTATACGATATTGTTCCCATATATTGGCGGTAAACAAGTAAATTAAAATGAATTTTTCGTATATGTATTTATTTTCGTGTATGTGTATTTTCAGAAAAACCATGTTTTCCTTTTCCTCGCATACACATTGATCCATGGCTCGAAAATTTTTAAAGGTTTTTTTATTAATATTGAAATTCGTTCGCTTTCATAGTCAGATGCGTGAATATGTGAATGGTTAGGTCTTGCGTGTACATACTTTAAATTGTTTGTTTTTACAATGCACGAGAAACGTAAGAGAAATTATCAGTGAAAATATTGTGATTGATATGTACACTCATTAAAAGTGTTATGTGTGTGCAGTCATGGCTGTGAATGTTCCAAGGAACTCTACGATATTTTTATTTAATATTAATATTTACATACTACATACTATTATATGAAAATCATTACATGCAACGAATAACTGAAAATTTCTTATCTGCGGACACATTCGTCAGCGTCTACAAGGGAATCCTTTAAAAGGGAATCCTCAAGGTTTTCAAGTGTAAGAAAGTTATTCTCATCCTCCACATAATATGAAAACGCCGACAATAGAATACTACTGTTAGTCTCTTATATCAGCATATATACGCGATTCTATGCATAACATCCATCGGTTATTCTAAAATGCATTTACTTCAAGACGCATTAAAATTCTTTGAGTTATAAGTAAAACTTGAACAAATGCTTTTCCATACATAGAAAAATAAACTGATATTGCGAACACGTTAGACATGTCTGAGCGTAAATAAATATGCGCTTCATCTTTTTGGATATACTCTTGTACCTTATATATTTTGTATGTACAGAGTGATAAGGATATGAAACTTTAGTGACTGGAAGATGCCATACGAGGAAATTGTTTGTAACGAGGACGTTTGTTTTTTTTTTGCTAACTCTTGTGCCGGGAGAGCCGGTGCCCTCAGCCCGCAGTACCACATTACGGAAATAAAAGTAAATGAAATCAATAATAAAACTGTCAAAAACAAAACCGATCAGATATATTTTATCTTCTTCCTTCTCCTTCTCTTCGCCTTTCCTTCAAGATGACTACACCACCCGGTCTGTACAGTATGTCGTCCGTTAGTCCCTTCTTCGTTCGTCTGTATCTGTCCCCTGTCACCCACTGTTCCTCATGCGCGCTTCGCCCCCATACCTCGCCCAGCGGGCTTACACCTACCTACACGTACATTCTCTTATTTTCCTTTTATTTTACAAATAAATAAACAGATGCAATTGTGAGAATACCTGAATTGTAGCTGGCTCGGAAATCTGGTGCTGTTGACGTCACCGCAGAGATTAAGGATGGATTCTGGTTGCAGCGATTGGCCTGCGTTGTTGCAGCTCCCCAGTCCGCAGCCGTGTTAGTTGAGCCCTTGTAATGGCTATAGCTGACTGTCGTCTACACCACTGCTATACTGAGCTAAATGCTATGCACAAACGAAGACTTTCGCAACGAAAAATTTTACCAATTTTGTTCCATCAAGAAAACGACTCACACAATTGTTATTTGTTCTTTTCTTTCTGTTTCTTTTATTATTTATTATATATATTTTTTGTTTGGTTCTTTGTTACATCCAACCCATATTGGTGGCTTTAATATCAACCAGGAAATGAAACAATCCAAATACCTTATTATTTACATAATTTCTTCGATAAAAAGTGTTTTTTTTCAGTTTTTTTTTTTTTTTTTTTCTTAATTTCTACTTTGATATTAAATACATGCTTTACCGTTCGGAGGCTCAAAAGTTTTTCTAATTCTGGCATTCACTATTTAATTACATGTGTTCAAAACCTCTGATTTTTTTGTAAATACAGGCTTTCGCTGGCCCAAAAGTTTCCTTGGACGACTCCAGGCAAATTAAATGAACAATTTACGTATATTTATATGAAAAACAATGACACGCACTTCTATGTGCACACACAAACATGTATAGATATAAATGGACTAAGTGACTGACTTTTGTTTGTCTCTTCTAATCACGCGTAGCTTGAACAACATTGCACAATACTTTTGAATATTTTCTTTTTAAACCAATTTTTGGTTGTTCCCAGTTGAACGCAACAAAAAGGTCATTGCACGTAGTTTGCGGTTCGCAAAATATGGCTGCTCGAGCGAGTCTATGTTCGGTGGACGGCAAAATTGAGGAAAACTTTTGCTTTACATATATTTTTTTTTTCTTTTTGTTAACTGAACAAAAAAACTTTTTCCAACAAATGTTGAAATCTCTGTTCTCTATATTCGTTTCGAAGAATTTGGTACAATATTTGTACAAATCAGGACCTTTTTTTTTTGATATTTTTAGCGCAAGCCACTATCGCGCTAAGGATTTTCTTCCACGCTTCACAAGGATTCGGAACTCGAACGAAAAAAAAAATGCGACTTAAGTTTCTTTGAAATTATTTTATTTTTCAACTTTAAAAGAAAAGACTTCTGTCACCCTTCATCGGTCTACAGGAATTGATCTTGAAATTAAAAATTTGCAACCGCTTTAACCCTTAAAATAGACAGCCAACAACCAGAAAAACAA